>JAVYIG010006560.1:0-115879 GCA_035222895.1 Strongylocentrotus droebachiensis
AAATCTGAGAATGTATACTATTATCTAGATCTATTATTTTTAAATAATTTTTAAAATAATTCCATAAATTAGGGTAAAACTAAAATATTCCACCATTATGAGCAACAGTGTATGTGTGCTTGTTCGTTCGTGTATTCGTGAAATTTATATTGTTTTATTATTTGCATGTTTTTGTTTTATTTTTTACTTGAATTGGGAAGTGAAAGAAATGAAAAGCCTGGTCAAACATTTTTGAGCGCAATGAGGGGTAGGGGGGGGGGGGGAGAGGGAGGAGAGGGGTGTAAAGTCTAACAGATATGAGTTCTGTATAATTAATGAGACATGATTTTACCTGTGAACTCTTGATGAGGGCGATGATTCCAAAGATGGGGCAGCAGCAGAGTAGCATCATGGTGTTAAGAACGATGAAACTTTTTGGCTTTGGTGTGACAGGTACCTGCAAAGAGAAAAGAGAGGCGTGGATTAGATTGGATTGGTTTGGATTTATTTTCTTCTACATTCTACAGTGCGTATGATAAAAAAAGTGTACCCAACTTTGGTAGCTCTTAATTATAATTATAATAATAATAATAAATAAAAACGTTACTTATAAAGCGCTTACCACCGGAGTCTCTACCTACATGGTCACTGACATGTCATTATTTCATCAAATCAGCTCTCAATTAACATAAGAAAGAGGGGACTATGGGGACCAACGGTCACCGATTAGGCAATGACTGATAGAGGGCGCAAGTAGCTATAAGTAGTGCAGTGGGGATTTAAGAAGTTATAACCAGTATGACTTTAACAATTGTTGTCATGATGAAGAGTAACTTATTTTCTGATCAATGATAACCCTACACAATATTTCTGCCACGGGGTCTTTAAAAAGTTTTGTCAAAACCGCCATGTTTTAAGTTTGGGCTTAGGGAACCAATGTGCATGGGTCAGGCTATATTCATGTGCTTCTTGGTTTTGAATCTTTTTAAAAGTTAAATTATGCCTCGTGCTTCATTGCTTCATTGTTAAAAGATGTATCGAGGCTTTCTCCTCGCCCTTGTTTAAGTGCTGCACTATTTCACACGCGTTAGAAGCATACGATGTTTATCTCGAATAGCGTATGAAAACTCAAAGGTTACTATTAAAACCTAAATGCAAGAAAGTGCAATGATAATAAATATCAACAAAATGACAGCAGACTTTCATTAACAAAAAGATAACGTCCCAAATAAAGGCTACTCAATGAGAAGGTTAACTTAAACAAGAGAAGCGAATAAAGGCTACTCAATGAGAAGGTTAACTTAAACAAGAGAAGCGAATAAAGCCTACTCAATGAGAAGGTTAACTAAAACAAGAGAAGCGAATAAA
Organism: Strongylocentrotus droebachiensis; assembly: GCA_035222895.1. Lineage (NCBI taxonomy): Eukaryota > Metazoa > Echinodermata > Echinoidea > Camarodonta > Strongylocentrotidae > Strongylocentrotus > Strongylocentrotus droebachiensis. The sequence continues at coordinate 1,348 of JAVYIG010006560.1, forward strand.
GGCTACTCAATGAGAAGGTAAACAAGAGAAGCGAATAAAGGCTACTCAATGAGAAGGTTAAACTTAAACAAGAGAAGCGAATAAAGGCTACTCAATGAGAAGGTTAACTTAAACAAGAGAAGCGAATAAAGGCTACTCAATGAGAAGGTTAACTTAAACAAGAGAAGCGAATAAAGGCTACTCAATGAGAAGGTTAACTTAAACAAGAGAAGCGAATAAAGGCTACTCAATGAGAAGGTTAACTTAAACAAGAGAAGCGAATAAAGGCTACTCAATGAGAAGGTTAACTTAAACAAGAGAAGCGAATAAAGGCTACTCAATGAGAAGGTTAACTTAAACAAGAGAAGCGAATAAAGGCTACTCAATGAGAAGGTTAACTTAAACAAGAGAAGCGAATAAAGGCTACTCAATGAGAAGGTTAACTTACACAAGAGAAGCGAATAAAGGCTACTCAATGAGAAGGTTAACTTAAACAAGAGAAGCGAATAAAGGCTACTCAATGAGAAGGTTAACTTAAACAAGAGAAGCGAATAAAGGCTACTCAATGAGAAGGTTAACTTAAACAAGAGAAGCGAATAAAGGCTACTCAATGAGAAGGTTAACTTAAACAAGAGAAGCGAATAAAGGCTACTCAATGAGAAGGTTAACTTAAACAAGAGAAGCGAATAAAGGCTACTCAATGAGAAGGTTAACTTAAACCAGAGAAGCGAATAAAGGCTACTCAATGAGAAGGTTAACTTAAACAAGAGAAGCGAATAAAGGCTACTCAATGAGAAGGTTAACTTAAACAAGAGAAGCAAATAAAGGCTACTCAATGAGAAGGTTAACTAAAACAAGAGAAGCGAATAAAGGCTACTCAATGAGAAGGTTAACTTAAACAAGAGAGGCGAATAAAGGCTACTCAATGAGAAGGTTAACTTAAACAAGAGAAGCGAATAAAGGCTACTCAATGAGAAGGTTAACTTAAACAAGAGAAGCGAATAAAGTCAAGAATGTAATCCCCCTAACCAAGATAAGATCTATACAAACAATTATTAATGTAATGCTTCCTGGGAGAAATTTCAATTATTTAAACATATTTGTGGCTTACACCCAGTAAATAAGATCGATTGTTTTTCAATACAAATCGATCAATCGATCTTATTTACTGGGTGTAAGCCAAAAATATGTTTAAATAAAAGATCTAAATTGTGCTTGTAATAAGCATTCCCTTGAGTTTGAGTTGATATTAGCACCTTTTTTCTCTCAACTGCCTTATATTCAATGTAACTAAATGAGCAGTTGTTTTTGGAATGAGATTACATGAACGTAATGGCTATACTTTGTGAAAAGCCTACTTTTCATTCATCCTCGGCAGCACAATTATGGAAATTATATCATTAGACAGAGAACAATTAAATATGATTTCAGGTCACATAGATTAGAGCTGTTTATTTAGCAGCTACCAAAGTTGGGTATACATTGTCGGTAGCATTACAAACATATAATTACTAAAAGTCACTTGACAATGAATCATAAATGAGCAAATAAACATAATATATGATAATAACAATGATAATAATGATAATGATGATAATAATGATACAGGAGGCTGTTGCAGGTGTCATGTATGTTATTGAAACGCAACTCGCAAAATAGTCAGGATTTAAACATTTCTTTGGATGGAAATAAAATCAAACAAGAAAAAAACATTAGGTACTTAGGAATTGAATTGGACGAAAACCTAACCTGGAATATCCATGTAAAGAAGCTCAGTAAATCGTTAGCTTATAAAATATTTTCTTTGAAAAAGGTCAGTAATTTCACCGATACGAATGTGTTGAATAAAATTTATAAATGTATAATCCAACCTATATCAGATTATGCATGCTCGATATGGGGGAATTGTTCTGTTTACAACAAGAACATTATTTTTAGATTACAAAAAAGAGCAGCAAGGATAGTTGAACGGAATTTTGATTTTAATGAAAGTGGTCTTGATATTGTTAAAAGATTGAAATGGCAGGTTTTAGAAGAAAGACGTAACTATTTCCTTGCTTGTATAATGTATAAATGTATCTATGGTTACGCTCCATTACGTTTGTGCAATGCTATTGACATGGTTTTTGAACGGCATCCAATGAATACGAGATTGGCTAACTCAATGAGTGTTGTCCTTCCCAAGCCTAGTATTGAAATTTTCAAGAATAGTTTACGTTACGAAGGCGGCAAAGTATGGAATAATTTACCCTCTAACCTACAAAATGCACAATCCATCGACTGTTTTAAAAACATGTATAAAAAAACCTATTTCAGCAAATTATGAATAATATCATCGTTGTTTTTGCTCTTTTTGCCTTAAGTTTAATTTGGTACTTCATGATATAAGTTCATTTTGTAGTGTGATAGAGTTTTTGATTTTGAATAGATTAGTTGATTACTTGATTCCATTATTGTGTTTTTATATATTTAATTAAATATTATGTATTTTTGACTTGGTTTTTACTCAAGATTATGGTCACTATATATTTGTATCATGACTTCATGAGTATTTTAACAATTCTCATTATATATGTATGATTATTCTGTTTTGATGTTTTAGTGTAAGCTTTTAATATTCAGGACCAGGATGTAAACCAGTCCTTTCTGATCTTGTTATCCTGATGAAATATGTTCAAATAAATAAATAAATAAATAAATGGAAAGATAAGAGGACAAATGTGTGGGTCCTGGAAAAGATTGGAACATACTTGACCATCAGAAGGGGAATCATGGAAAGAAAACTTAACTATTTTGGGCACATTGTTAGGAGATCTGAAGGTATTGAGAAGCAAATACTGCAAGGAGCAGTCGAAGGAAAACGGGGGTAGAGGTCGTCCACCAATATCTTGGACTGATGATATCAAGAAAGTGTCTGGACAAGGAACGAAAGGTGCGACACAAATGGCAGGTGAAAGAGTTGCATGGCGTGCTCTCGTGAAGGCCACAGCAGCGCTTTACAGCGCCACCTGAAGTTGAATAATAATAATAATAATAATAATATAAATATTTATATAGCGTTATTACCCTTATTTATATTATTTCCCTGGCATTAGCCGAGCGGCCCTAATAAGGCATATTATTTGTTTTCCTTCCGGGCTCCCATTTACATCACCTTGTTGGAGTGCCATATCTTTTTTCCTTCGTATTTGCCCCCCAAAATATGAAAATCGCGCTGCCCAATATTTCGTTCAGTGGGGGAGGGGGGGGGGGGGGGAGGGCTGGGGGTAGTGAGCCCTTTTTTCTTTTTCTTCGTATTTCCCCCCAAAAAAATGTGAAAATCGCCCAATATTTCACTCAGTCGGGGGGGGGGGGGGGGGGGGGGGAATTGTGAGCATTTTTTTTTTTTTTTTGCCCCCGGGAATTTGAAAATTGCACTGACCGTTTTTCGCTCAGCGGGGGGGGGGGGGGGGGGGGGGGGGTAATATGAACACTTACTACAACAAATTATATAAAACCTTTTTTTATTTGTTTTTGTATACAAAACAATAAATAAAAAAGAGGTTCGGGGGGGGGGCGGGCCCGTCGGTCCCTCCCCCCCCCCCCCCCCCCGCGGATCCGCGCCTGAAGATGTCTACTTACCCCGGTAGTCATTGGTTGTACCATTAGAGCATCTATCGGCGCGGTGGGCCCGGCGGGATACGCTGCATTGTCGTACGCCCCATTGGTCCCATTGATAGAAGGGTCGTCCGGGTTAACTTTGGTCCCATAGGTAGATGGGGTGTACGCCCCATTGGTCCCATTGATAGAAGGGTCGTCCGGGTTAACTGTGGTTTCTACATTTCAGATAGAATGGAGAGGAGAGGGACAGAGAAAGAAAGGGGTGCAAGGTGAGAGTGTTAGAAATAGAGCGAGAGTGGGCAGGGGGCCAGGTGAGAGGGGCAGAGAGGGAGGGAGGGAGAAAAAGAGAGAGAGAGATGTAGATATATAGAGAGAGAAAAAAATAGAGTAGGAGAGGTAAAGGGAGAGATTGAGAGAGAGAGAGAGAGAGAGAGAGAGAAGGGATGGGGGTGTAGAGGGGGATGACAGAAAAATAAAACGTTAAATTGAGATTAAACTCTTTGTAGAAATATTGGGGATTTCCCTCCAACCTAAACCTACAAAAACGATACAAATCAACACCTTTGGAATACCTTCATTAAAATGTCTGCATTATTTGTTCACCCCTTGCAATATTTTATTCTATGTATTTCTTAAATTTGCTTGTAAAGTGTGAACAATTCAACCATTGGCTGCCACTCCATTTTGCAATATACCATAACTAAAATTAAAAAACAAAGAAATGTAACACTAAATTCAATTTTATCGATTGATATCCAGGGTTCTTTTACGTTTGAAAACTACCCCCCCCCCCCAAATACCAACTTGATAAAGTGAATATACAATTATACTAATGATTCGTGATATTAATCTGATAATAATTTGATTGGTTTATTTGAGGCTGTCCTGGTAGGGACTGCCTGTGTGACCAGCTGTCAACATTTATCTGTTGATTTCTGAACTGGCTATGGTTCGCGATTGCACCATTTATGCAAATGTTCGAAGAAAAAAATAGTTAAGGTAAAGACCAGTATTGGAAACGCCCCAATTTCAAAAAATGAAATGGAAGCCCTATTACCAATCATGTGAAAGAATATGTTTTGACTAATACATGATGATAACATTTTTGCCGGGAAACCGCCTACTAATTGATATATTTGGTAAATTAGTTTATCTACATGGTCTGTGAGAGATCAACGCACGTGTCGCGCACGTGTGCGTATAGTCCCATATACATCTTTCTGTGGACAGTGCTTGTAACTTTACGAAGACTGGGCCAAATTTCTTATCATTTTGATGATTCCAGAACCTTGCAGTACACACCAATACTTATATGCTAGATGATCAACCTTTTCTGATCGATTCCACAACGTTTCTTTCACAATGCAATCGCATGACCATAACTGGTCTTTACCTTTAATACACATGTGTAATAATAATACACGATGCTAATCTGAAATGATCAAGACACTTCACACAATATATAGCTTACCGGCCATTGCGATCACTTCTTCAGTTCTTGTCTAGTCTTTGTACACAAATGTAAGCTTTCCCAAATCAAGATGTGAAGATAGGTCCAAATCCACCAAACTGTTCACTTGGAGCTTTTATATAAAGTGTTTTAAAGATGACACCGTTTGTTTGTCACAGTGTCCGATTTTAAACTGTATGTGCCTGACAAACGTGTCCTTCATCAACTTAATGTCCACTGTGGGATGGTTCTACGTACGTCAAAGCTCTTTATACACACTATATCAGTGGCTGATCCAGGGGGAGGGGGGACCAGGGGATAACTTTTCGAAGCGTGACCAGATTCAAAGTGCGCTTAAATGGGGGCATTGATGTATGTAGAAAAAAAAGGATTAACATCCCATGCAACGCTTCGAAATGTAAAAGAAGAATAAGAAAAATAAAGTTGAGATTCGACTTTTATGTCTAGACGTTGCATAATGCAATTCGTATTGGTATTATCTTCCATCTCAGGGTTATTTTAGAGGATAATACAGTTTAAGCTGTCCGGGGTTTTGAAGATAATGCTTCAAAACAAATCGACTAAGCTGTTTATTTCTTTATTCATGGTCCGAGTGGAGTGGAGTTGAGTTTATTTTATTTATACACGGTAAAAGCCCGAAACACCTCGCAGACTTGATTCAACCAGGGCCGTTTTGATAAAAAAAAAAAACATAATCATGACATTTAAACAAAAGTAATATAGCACTGACAAATTTACAACCATAACACGACAATATATAGAATATAAGCTAAAAACACTTTAGTTAATTTAAACTATATTGATAGGCCCAAAAGATAAACAAATGAAACATGGTTATGATCATCATAATCTGTTGGCATCTATATATATATAGTAAAAACAAAAAGAAGTATAACAAGATATTTCAAAAGTTAAGAACATATTTATGTATTTATGTATTTATGTTAGATATTAAATAATTAAACTTAAAAAAAAAAAAAAAAACATGTTATACTTATGAAATTAAGAGAAATGCGTATTCCATATTGTGTAGAAGTAAAATGAAGTATGGAATAATAATAAATACTTAAGAACATATGAATATGGATCAGATTATAATAGTTTTTGTTTTTAAAGAGACAGAAACTGATATCGTATTGCATAGATCATATGACACACAATTAGACATTTAAAACAAAAAGGGGTTTCATATTGCGTAGGAGTAATATAACATAAATAAGAATGATACATAGGTTAAAATTATAAAGATATGTATACAAACATAAAGCCTTAAAACAAACAAAAACACAGCTCACTAAACTAATAAGTTAGCCCCTCCCCACACACTTATTTCGTATTACGTCAGCTTTGCCTTACAAATATTTAACGATTTAGCACCTTGTACATCATGTGGCAAGTTATTTCATGTTAAGGCCCTTCTATATTTGAATGATATTTTCATAGTCTCAGTCTTTGGTCTTATTGTTTTCACATTATTCAGACTTGAACGTGTATTGTATGTATTGTCAGCAAATATAAACCTTTCTACTCAATATTCAGGAGCTTGTTTTGAGACATTCTTATATATTTTAATTGCTACATTATCTTTTCTATCATTGTCAAGTGTATAACAATTTAGTCTTGTTAAATTTTCATCTGATGAGGAATACCAAGAGGACCTATTAATTATTCGTGCTGCTCTATTCTGAATTTGTTGTAATTTATTTTTCTGTGTACTTCCACATCCGCCCCATACTACATCACAATAATTGAATTGAGACAATACTAGTGAATTATAAACCAATTTCATTTCATAATCATTTACTATATTTCTTATATATTTGAGCATATATAATCCGTTACTTGCTTTTTTATGAATAGTATTAATATGTTCCTGCCATGAAAACCTTTCATCTAAAATTACCCCAAGGTGTCTACACTTACTAACTCGAGTTAACAAAGTATTATCTATAGTAATGTTTATATCAGTATCTTTAACTTTATTCGGACGTTGTTTCGTACCGAATAAAATGTATTCAGTTTTCTTTATATTCAAGTTTAGTTTGTTTTATATCAACCACTTTTTAACATATTCTAGATCTTCATTAACCTTCATACTTAATTCTATAGTATCATTTGCTGAACAATATATCACCGTATCATCAGCATACAGGCTTACTGTACCGTTGGTGAGGCCACGTGGCAAATCATTAACATGTAATATGAAGAGCAGGGGTCCTAAAGTGGATCCTTGGGGAATTCCACATTCAACTGGCAAAAAATCTGACATTATACCGTTAACAGATGTACATTGTACTCGACCATATAAATAGTTCGAAAACCATCTTCATTTTCTTTCAGAGTTCTTTCAATAGCTTTCTGTTTCATTGCGTCTCTTTCACGCATCAAGTTCAATATATCTGCATTGATTCATGGAGGTCTATCAAGTTTAACTCTTCTTTTTCGAACAGGTACATGTTTATCACAAATCCTCAATACCAAACGGTTAAACTCATTTAAAGATTCATTATGACACTATGAACATGACTGACAAAGAAAGCGGACAAAATATACAGTTCCTCAGGTAGACAAAGGAACATTCCTTCACTGCTATTATGTAAAAATGTGTAGAACAGGTGTCACATGCATATTCACCTTTTTACATAATAGCAGTGAAGGGATGTTCCTTTGTCTACCTGAGGAACTGTATATTTTGTTCGCTTTCTTTGTCTGTTATGTTCATAGTGTGATCACCTGCATTAAGAACGTTATTCCAGTTTTCATTCCTGAATTCAGCACGAAATGAATCATTATCGAATTGTTTGTAGCTTCTATAGGTGCTATATACATGCTGTGTTTTCTCGCTTTCGTTTTTTCCCCACATAATATATACCAAAGAATGACCGCGGATTCCGGTATGGATAACTTCGCATTCGGCTAACTTTGAGAAATTTGAAACATAGATTAAGTCAATAAGAGACTTTGAATTTTGTACAATCCTAGTTGGTTAATTAATTACTTGAACAAATGAAAATGTAGTCTGTTTCTACTGTTTATTTATTTTCATTGCAAACCCTCGAAAACGAATTTATTATGCATTTCACAGAGAAAAGTTTGCAAAGGAGAACTATATATATATGTATGTACTATACATATACGAATTATTTATTGGGCTTATTTTGCTTTCTAATGGATCCGTACAATATGGCACGGCTTGAGGGGGTTCCGGCGTGCGTTATTTTTTTCTGCGGCACAGATTGGGGCTTTTTGTTTAAAAAAGGGGTCTTGATTTTACCCTAACCCTAACCCTGAACTTTCCCATAGGCTCAACACGCACCCAACCCCAATCTGTGCCGCCGAAAAAAATAACGCTTCCGGGGTGGAGCATCAGAATGCTCTCGAGCTTATTTGAGTTTCAAGATTGGTCATTGGTCGACTTCAAGAAAAACAGGTTTAGCAAGTTTGCTGTAGCCAACACGAGTTCTTGGACCAGAACAGTTGATGAATCTCACCATTTTGTTCTGTATAATTTATAAATTCTCTTGATCTGACTTGTTTATGTGATTATATACCATGCAGGGTTAGCATAGTAAAATACACATTGAATAAGAGCAAAACAGAGTATATGTCTTGCTTTTAGTTTTAAATCCATACAACTTTGATATCTGTACACAAATTTCCGACGCGAATTAGCTTTTTTCCTCGTGATCCGAGTCCCCCTCTATGAGAAATTTGAGTGTCGGTCCACAATTGTATATCATTTATCGAAGGAGCCTCCACAATCCATTTCAACAACTGTTGTAGGAATTTTCGATGAATAAAAAGATAGAAAGCACGGCGAACAGCCGGTAAAACACACACTAAACAGTGAAGGACGAACACACGCACACATCTTCACGTAGCCCTATGTACATCACGCAGAGCGTACGAGTGAACGGGCGAGTTTATGTTCATGTGACCTATGACACGTTGACGTCATACGACTCCAGTGGCTATTTACGAACTCGCTTATTACCAATGACGAAGCCATCATATTTTCAGGAGAGGCTGGAACGGGTTGAGTGGTTGGCATTGTTGTTGTTGTTGTTGTTGTTTTGAGATGCTTACCTCTACGTGCGTAGTCCCTATGTATTAGCGAGGGATGGAAACAATGTAGTTTCATACTTGTCACATCATGCTTATAATACAGTGTTAATGCAATGTATAAAACGCAATCATCATTTTATCGTGTTGCAACTGTTTGCCTTTGTCAAAGTTTTCGTAGGGGCACAAAATAATAAGGGGTATCGAAATTTGTTGTTTGTTGGGGTCAGGTCTTCTCCTTCGCTGTACCGCCTACCAACCATCTTTCAATAAATAAATAATTTAATTTTCCAGGGAACCCTCATCAGTTTCAATGTTGTTCTTCCTGACGGGCCTGCAAGTATTACTTTCGCATCGATTGGCAGGTACCCATTTACACCTGGGTGGGTTGAGAGTGGCAAACACGGATTATCGTTCTGACCTGGACTGTGATTCGAACCCTAAACACTTGGATTCAGAGTCAAATGAATGAACCACTATACCACCATATCTCCACTTCATTATTGCACTGTTGAAATACAAATACTGGACACGTATACCGTATGGCACACACGGATATCATACGTATGGAGAGAGTTCATTACAGTAACTTGACAATTATATTAATTTATATATGGTCCGTAGGTCGGTTACTAATTATGCATTATTGTCATATGTTGTTAATAATTTACAATGCTTACGAAGGTTGAGAAGGTTAATTTTTAAACTTTGTATAAAACCTAGTTTGTTTCAATGATTTATGATTTAAAAACACAAACACGGCATATACATTGTTGCCAATATAGTTGGAATAGTTTTCTTTCTATATTATAGGATTTCCCGGTCAAATTCGCGAGTTTGTCATTGAAATTAATTTGTCTTGCGTTCAAATTCGACGGTACAGTCAGGAATATCTCGGGTTGATATTCCCTTTTCTAGCTTTCAAATCTGTGGAATTGTCGTTAGAATCTACGTATGTTTCATTCAAATTAATGAACAATGTGCTTCTTTCGCTATTTGGTCATTCGATTTGGCGCAACACGATTTTCTGACAACAAGACGGTGTACTTCTAGCATTCTAATTCATTTGTAGCATTCAAATTAGCACTTTGTGCACTTAAATTGATGGTCAATATACATTTCTCGTTTATTACACACTTTTTATAGCTCATTCTTTTTCTTTCAAGATTGTTTTTTCATAAGTATTTCATCATATTTAATTTTCTTGCATTTATACACTTATACTTATTAGATTTATCTGATATTCATCAGCATTTAAGTTTGATTGTTAAGAAGAAAAAAACGACTTGCAACTACGGACCTGATGGTCTCAGTATATTTGTAAATGTTCATGTAAGGAAGTTGTTTGTCTTATATTTCTTTTTAAATTCATCATAATTTCATCATAATTTCATTATGGAAGAAGGGTACAATATTGTGACTGGGGTAGGGACTACAGTCATCAATTTGAACATGATTCATTATCTAGCCATGTCTTTTGCCATGTATCTGCTGGCGGGCAAGTAAACTATGAAACTCTTTAAGAAAAACAGAGGGGTATGCTGGGTATAAGAGACGGTGTGAATTACTTTTGTAAAATTCCGAGTCTGTAGTAAGAAGGGGCGACTGAGGGTACCCCAACCTTTCCCGGGTATACATGTCCGTGCAGAAATGCCATATCCCTTGATTTCGCCCCTTCTTTACTTTATGTCTGACTACACCCATCTGCATTGTCCTGAAAATAAATAAATGGAATAACAGCTTAGACCCCAATAGCAAATCATGCATTTTAACTGCATTATTTAAAAACTGTAAAAGTTTGTTGCAATTCTTCCCCCTAACATACCTAACTTGAATACAAAATATTACGAATACGAATGACAGGTGTTAATATGAATGACAAAAATTACGCTTCGACAAGTGAATATTAATTTGAATGCTAGTTGAGCAGTTTCTAAATTGAATGACAGATCTATGAAATCCTTCGACCCAAATCCTAGATTAAATACAAAAACTGGAAAATTGAATGATAATTGGCATGGCAAAGCCGATCTGCGCTAACTTAAATGCAAAGTAAATGAATTCGAATGACAAACACGCGAATTTGGCCGGGAAATCCTATGGTACGGAACGATTATGATAATATGGTATAATATTAATAGATATAGTTTATATCTTCTGAGAACTTTATTGATTAATCTAAAGAATCATAGAGATTGATCCAAAAAATTGGAAAGAACGATACATTTTCATTCTTAAAGGCATCGTTTAACAATGTTAAATCTGAGATGCGTGGCCCTACGTGTTATCAGTGTCTGTGAAATGGTGTAATATATTGAACAGAAATTGCGTTTCAAAATGATTATGAAGTGCTTCTACATGTGTAAATCTAGCTAAATCCAGGATTAAACAAAAAGAATCTGAGTCAAAGTTACCCAATCCCGTTAAAAATACGCTATATTGTAACAATCGTTTCACTAAAAGAGGTGAGGACAAAATTTCAACTTAACGGACTTATAGGCTTATAGTCTTCACCAATCACCTACATAATAATTTGTGTACAGCTAAAGAAACCTTGAAATGATATTATAATTGTTACCGCTTGGGAATTGAGAACAAAAGACGTAATACTAGTAATCTGGATTTATATAGCGCTTAATGAGGACAACCGTATCTAAGCGCCTTACAGACAGGGGCGTCGCCAAAAAAAAAAAAGGGGGGGGGGGAGAGCGGTGGGGGTGCGCCATCCCCACCTGTCAGGATATTGTGGTAAAATTGCGCTGCCGTTGGGAAAATGAGAATAGGGGAGGGAAAAATGAGAGGGAAAGGAAATTAAAGAAAAGAAAAAAAGAAGGAAAAGAAAGAAAAGGAGAAAAGGAAAAGATGAAGAAAAAAGAGAAAAATGAAACAAAAGAAACGGGGGATGAAAGAGGGGAGAGAGAGAGAGATGGGGGTAATTAGAGCCTGAGAGAAGAGGGGTGGGAGTATGGGAGAGAGGGGGATATTGGGTGGAGTCGCCACGTCGAGGGAGCAAAAAAGATACGCATACATAATTACATGTATGTTACTGCATAGGGTCCGCTGTGTCGGTGTTCTTGCTCAATCCTCGTGTACTATTATATCAATGCAGACTTTTGAAGTCGGTGAGATGTATTATGCCGGTCGACAGGCATTTATTCCACTATGAACTGTTACTTTTTATCGGACAGATAAAAACACTTTCTGAAAATTCAGACAATGATGAAGCGTCGGTACAACGAATCGTCTTCTTTCTCGCGCGGGAGGGGGGGGGGGGGATTGAATTAAGACAATGATTAAGAGTAATAATTTGATTAAAGGGGCACGTTCCCGCCAGTGTAGTTATCGCTACATGTAATCTGCGTAAGAGCCGTATTCTGTTGGTGTCAATAGGCAGCTATAGCGCCGTCCACCGTCCCTCTGGGATACGGGGAACATGCCCCTTTAAACGTCAAAGCCTCTGCGTTTCGCGTGGGAGCTGGAAACTGAATTCAGACAAGGATTAAGAGTCGAAAACAGTATAACAAATCGCCTTTTTTTCTCTAATAATTTAATGAAATGTCAAAGCTTCGACGCTTCGCACGAAAGGGGGAAAACTGAAAAATAATTTAGCTCCTGGCCCCGGGTTTATAGGGTTAAATTTGTAAAAATAATTTAAAAATATTAGCATTAGTATATTATTTGTCGGTAATTGGTGGCCAGTATTTTCGGTACAAGGTGATTTCTACACCCCACTGAAAAAGGTCTAGCGACGCCCCTGTTTACAGATATTATTACCATGGCCATCGGATTCATTCACGCTTAATGTACATCATCTCCACTCCCTGGGGAGTGTTCCCACCATATGTTCACTGTGAAGCGAATATCCATTACTAACTCAACGGCTCTTGTCATGCTACCAGGTCCCCATTTCTCCCCTGGAATGGAGAAGACAACAGACAATTATTTGGCAAGGCATTAATCTATGTCAGCCATTTGGAAGGATAAGTACAGGAATAATACATCACGGACTCTTCAGTTGATTGAACCACAGTAAGACTTCGAAAGATTTTCCTCGCGTCTTCTGTTAACTGCGTCCCGCACAAAACACTGGGGGCGCTTAATCCATTGAGCGTTATTTCCTGCACTCGGTTTTCCGAGGTTGTGTGTGACTGTATACATACCTGAGATAAATGAAAATTGTTGAATAGTTGTATTGATGCAAATATGACAATAAATAACTTAATTCATTCCATTAAAACACACACAAGCGAAACTTATAAGATGTTACTCTAGAACGACTATCTAAAGTTTAATTCTTTTAAATTCTTTGTTTTTTATTGAAACAATTCTCATACATATAACAACATGATCCTTTATACAAAGAATAGTGAAATATAATCTACTAGTTAACTCATCAACAAAAAAATTACTTAACAATATATCTGCCATTTTTTTTTTATTACGAAGATCGAGACGATTTTTGTTTGAAAGCAATTATACGTCCTTATTGGTAAATGTTAAGGAGACCGTAGAAAAGAAGGAATAGTGGAATAATGTTTAACCAGTAAATATAAAATATTTTACAAAAATAATAACTGTACTGACAAAATATAAATGATTGGTTATAAGAGTACCAACAAAATATACTCCATCATTCTGTGAACAAAATTTGTTCGTAAATATTTGTCTTTTAACAATTACAATATAAGTGGTGTAGTGGTTGTTATTTTACCTAACTGCTTGTAAGTTACGCAACTAGATGACCGACGGCTTTAGGTCCTCTCCTTACCAAAGAGCACTAGCGCTAGCGCATCGTCTTGGTTTCGAACTCGGGTCGCTGGATTACGAGACCACTGCTCTACCAACTGAGCTACCGCGCCTCCAAAAAGATCTTACTTTTTCACAATTTTAAAATCAAATGACCTGACGTCTGTCATGATTTTTACAAAAAGTACTCATTAAAAAGTACTAACACCCTCTTTATAATAAAACATTAAATTTTGTGTAGCAATTTTTCTATGATTAAGTTAAAATTGGAAATTTCGATTTGTTTTTGAGATATTTGCGGAAAATTCTTTTCAAGAAATTATTGTACGAAAATATTGAAATATTTCCAACTTAACTGAAATCGTTTAATAAAGTATTAACGCAATTTAGCGAAGAATTTCCTTTTTCAAAGTGTCCATTTTTTAAGAATATGTGGAAAGAACAAAATAGTATATCACAAATGAATCTGACAGAAAATTGGATTTGATCAAAGACGTAAATAACCATCAATGTGCAAAGTGTCTGGGCAATATTTTTCTTCAATGTATCTAGGTTGTGGTATTTGCCATGACTCCATGCAATCAATATATAATTTCAGAAAGGATCTGCATATTTATTGAACATTAATTGATCAGAGCGTAGATTGCCGCTATAATATATCCCCTCCCATAAGTCTCAGAGAATGTGGAAAAGACATTTCCTATTTAATTTTGTTTCCTTCATCAAAGTTTCTCTTTATCAAGTAACTTTTATTGAACGGTTACACGATTATAGATAGGTCATTTTAACGTAATTCTTCTTTTATATTCAGAGTGATTTAGAAAAAATGTCCCACTTTTTAAAAGTTGTATTGTTTGAAGTATGAATATTTATTCATGGGTTTCATGATATGTCTTGATGGAGTTATCCGCCCAGTACATTTGAACCACTTTCATTTGAATCTCTGCATGCATAACTGAATTTCAGACAATCTTTACAAGACTGCCAGATCTCAATTGCGCCAAGTTACTGGGTGAGGAATAAAACAGAACATTGAACAAAGACAATCAGACAGACACACAGACAGACACACATACAAACGCACACGCACACTCAAACACACACACACACACAACACAAACGGTAATAATTGTTTCATATTTCCCCTTTTCTGATTAAGCATTGATTTTTATCAAGATTGCTGAATGTTAAAGTGGCATTTCCCTGACAATCTTTCCTTTTAATACACATTAAATACCACCATCATATCATCATCATCATCATCATCATTGTCATCATCTTAATTTTCATCATAATCATCAACATGAAGTGCACATGAATCCAATGTGCCATCTCAATACGTATGCACATTAACAATCGTTTTCTATTTCTTTTGTTGGCTAACAATGACAATTTCCAATGGATGTCTGTGCTTTTGGTTCACTTGCCTAGAAAAGGGCTTTTCTGATTAGGTAGTAGTCACTTGAGCCTGCTTTTAGTAGCAAAAGTACACAAATTATGGTTAGTCCTCAGTTTACACCACAAGATAGGTCATTTTTGGTCACTGGGTATGCAAGAACTTAGAGTGTAGCAGTTGTTTTGCAAGAGTTCCGCCGCCATTACCCAGATGTTCGGTGTCCCGGCAGAAAGACTGTTCTCTGCAATGTTCAGAAATACTACCGAACAGGAACGAGTACCAACATGTGTGTGTGTGTGTGTGTGTCTGTGCGTGTGCGTTTGTTTGTTTGTGCGCGCGCGCGCGTGTGTGTGTGTTTGTCTGTCTGTCTGTCTGGCTGTCTTTGTTCAAAACACTATTTTATTCCTCACCAAGCAACTTGGCGCAAGTCAGATCTGGCAGTCTTGAAACGATTGTCTGATGTTCAGTCATGCATGCAGAGATTCAAATGAAAATGGTATCTACATGTACTGGGAGGATAACTCTATCAAGACTTTATCATGAAACCCATGGTCAAATATTCATACTTCAAACAATACAACTTTTACAAAATGGCACATTTTTTCTGACTCTCTCTGTATTCATCGTAAAGCAAAGAACGTTTTTTGTCCTTTTTGTTACTCCGTACACATTTAAAGAGTACTCTCTGAAGTTCTGAAAAAAAATGAACAAGGGTGATCAGGAAGAAGACAAAGTAAATAAATCAATTTTGGTACAAGAAGAGACTTAATAATGGTCACATTTCCATACAGGGTTTAATGCCTACGAGTCCTGGGCCCCGTTCCACAAAACTTACCATCGATGGTAACTTTGGCATCAATGGTAACTACCATGGAAACCTTGATTTTGATTGGCTGTTGAGCCCTGTTACCATAGTTCAAGTTCAAGTTCAAGTTTTATTTCCACATCTGATTTTGAAAAACACGAGTACACTTTATATGCATATTTACAATAACAAAAGTTAAAATGAAACATCTTCAATTTAAGTCATAATGTGGTAAGGCCAATGGCGTATCAACGTCATTCCCAAAGATAATAACATGTACATAAAAAGTTCTTAAATATACTGGTAGTTGCCATTGATGGCAAAGTTACCATCAATGGTAAGTTTTATGCAACCGGGCCAATATATTCAACGTTGTCTTAATTTCCTCAAATTTAGATTTTAAATTAAGATCTTAAAAACTCAAATTACCATTCAGAGGAACTGTAATACCTAAGTTTGTAAAATTACAATTTCCCATTCTAATCATATTACATTTAAAAACATTTATTTTCAAACCAGAAGCTTCTCTGAAGTTATTCAAGACTTTAACGCATCTACGAATATTCGTTTCATCAGGTTCAAGAAAAATAACCGTGTTTCTGCATATTGACTAATCTTTACCTTCTAATCTAATACCTTTAACCCGAAAATATCTCCACTTTGTCTCACGAACCAGCCAAGTACTTCAGCTGCAATAATAACAAGATGTGGAGACAAAGGGCATCCCTGTCTCACACCACGCTTTATTTCAAATGAATCAAAAGGGAACCCATTATTAATAGCTCGTCCTTGTATAATTATCTGTATACACTAATTTCACCAATTAATAACATACTGATCAAATTCAAATACATGAAGAGCATGGTACATAAAATTCCAGTCAATCGTATCATATATTTTTTAAGAGCATAGGGACATACGTTGTAATGTGTTATATGCTTTATAAAAATGGATTATTAGTTTATTATTATTCATAGATCATATATACAATCAAGAAACCAATAAGGAACGCTTTCACGAAACATCCAACAATAATTCCGATCCTACACCATTTCCTCGCATCCTTCGACGCCGCCTCAGCTGCAAAAGTGTCGCCAGATAGGTAGAGAGAACTGACCTAGAACGAGGGAAAGAACAACAAGAAAAGAAAAGGAGATGAAGATGTTATGAAGTACCAAGAAATGTGATACAAACCATGATCATTAAACACAAATGATGATGAATGAATCCATGAATGATTAGATAAAGAAATAGACCTGAATAAGACAAAAAGTGATTTATTAAATAATTAGTCAAGTAAATAATTAATTAATTTGATAAATGAATGAATGTAAAACAAGATGAATAGTCAAATTTACAAGTAGGTAAGTATTACATTTAAAAAAATTAAAAGTACATTGATGAATAGATTAATAAGTGAATAACATAAATAATTAAATGTAAGCAATGCATTGTGGAGCGCCAGAAATGTCAAGTCTGACGGACGTGAGATCTATACAAGAAACCGCTTTTATTAGTAGTAATACAGTTATTGTTATTATTATTATTATTATTTTTATTATTATTATAATAGTTTTATTATTATTATTATTATTAACATTATTATTATTATTATTATTATTATGGTTATTATTATTAATATTGTTATTATGATCAATAATATTATTATCATTACTATCAGTATTAATAAGATTATTATCATTTTGATTACTGTTACTGTTATGATAATTATTAATAATATCATTATTATTATAAATCAGTCAATCAATAAATGAATATTGAGACAAAAAATAAATTAAATGGAATAAAGTAGGCATTCTCTTTAAACTAAGAAATTTTGTTAGTAATTATTTACGTGTGTTATGTGTTTAGGCTTTAAAACAGTCTCATCTCACTTACAGAGTAAAGGCATGGTGAAGCATTTACACAAGTAATCTAAATCATCTATATTCAATTTTCTTTCCAAACTTCTTTTGCAAAGCCTAGAAATACTAAATGTTTTACAACTTCGTGAACTTCTTGTATCAACATTCATGTTTGATTTCGTAAAATCTAAATTAATGCACTCCTTAGTCAATTATTGTCAGATGAGACATTGAGACCAGTAAGTGGCTTACTCTATCAACCAAAATGTGAAAGAACCCGAGGGCAACTTTGTATTTCCTTTGTAGGAACAAAACTATGGAATCATCTCCCCGAAGAAGTTACATTAAAATCATCATTATTTGTTTAAAGATTTGTTATCTTTCATTTTAATGCTTTAGCAGTTTTACTTTAAATTTGTTTTTATTCATGAATTGTTAAAAATGTACAGGATGTTGCAAAATGTATGGATATATTTAAATACAAAACAAATAAGTGTACATGCAATTGTTTTAAAAAAATTGCCAAAGATCCTTGAACTAGGCACGACTACCGCTTGTGCTAACTTCTAGTTTCCATTAACAACATCGCCTATAAGTAATACACAAAGTTATGTGTATATCTTGTACATAAAATAGGATACACATAGATATGTCTAAATATCCTTTTAAAGCCACTGTTCAAACAACATTACCCTTCCGTTACGTATTCATTCATCATTATTATTATTCTTTGCATTGTATAATTGTTCATATACTGTCATTATTGTTCAATTCATTTTCAATTCATTTTATTTCATTCTCCATAAAAAACATTAAAACATACAAATATGGTATACAGATAAAAGATTGATTACCAGAAAAATACAAAGGGAAGGAGCAGACGAAATTGTATGGGAATGTTGGGTTAACAAAAAGGGCAATTGGCCTAATGAACGTCAACCCATTAAAAAGTACACACTGTTTTGTTGAGAAAAAGGGAAAAGGAAAGCAGATAAAATCCAAACACCAATACAAAATAAGAAGACAAAAAAAGGGAAGGAGACGGGAAAGGGAGGGGGAATACATTAAAAAGTACATTAACTGAAACGTAACGTCATTTATTTTGAGATTGAATACAATGATAAAAGATGGGATTTATACAATAGTTTAAAAATATTCATTGAATTGGAGTTTTTCATATTGAACGGGATATTTTTGAAAAAAAACTTTTTTTTTTGAAACATTTGTACGGATTTTAGGAAAATGAAAATTACCAGCATTACGAGTTTCATGAAAATGTATTTCATAATTGAATGTAAATTTGAAAATAAATTTGAATGTAAATTTGAATGTAAATTTATGTTGTGTTGTAGTTGAAAAACTCCGTTTCATTCCATTCCATTCCATTCAATTTAATTCAATTCAAATCAATTCATTTAAAAAACGAGTCAATTCAATTTAACAAATGGCTGACTCGAATATAGAAATGATTTACTTTGTTCCCTTTGCTCAAACCGATGATACCAATGGTTAACCAATTGCCTAACGATACCGGGTGGTCCCTGTATTAAGCCTATGGAAATAAGATAATACACCAGTTTACAGTTGTGTGCGCCATTTTAAACAAGGCCAATGACCTAGAGGCCCGGCCCCCCCCCACTTAGTGTTATTTAGGGTACGCATATGCTCGTACCCTCTTTTTGAAAGCACCCCCTATCTGAGGACTGCCAACATTTCCGAACCCCCCTTTCGCGGGCTTTTCGCGGGCTTTTCGCGGGCTTTTCCTGCCTTGGAGACCCCCCTAAATCAGGAGAAATGCTCAATGTA
This sequence comes from Strongylocentrotus droebachiensis, assembly GCA_035222895.1. Classification (NCBI taxonomy): domain Eukaryota; kingdom Metazoa; phylum Echinodermata; class Echinoidea; order Camarodonta; family Strongylocentrotidae; genus Strongylocentrotus; species Strongylocentrotus droebachiensis. The sequence goes on from JAVYIG010006560.1 coordinate 21,078, forward strand.
CCCCCCTAAATTCGGAATAATTTCTCAGGAGTCCAAAGAAATGAGAGAAAAAAAAGAAAAACACCCCCTTTTTAAAGAAATCTCCGGGTGAAAAGTCAAATACACCCCTTTTTTTACAATTCTCGGGCCGGACTTTGTCGCACGAAAAGTACCCCTTTACCGGACATTTTGGCAACACGCATGCGGTCATTCCGACCTCTGAGTGGGGGGGCCGGGCCTAGAGGTCATGTATTTATGCGTAAATTAAGATTGCGCCCATGCAAATTATGATGATATCACTGCCTACGCGCTGCGTTGTGCGCGCAAATCATCATTTGCATGGGCGCAATCTTAATTTACGCATAAATACCACTGGTCAAAGGTTATTGGCCCTGTTTCAGGGCCAATGATCCGAGGTCAACTGTCTGCGCATGCGCACTGATACAACTGTAAACTGGTGTATTCAGTAGTCAAATGGTTACCTGGCTCCCTTTGCTCAAACCGATGATACCAATGATACACGAACAGAAGATAAGAACCAGGGTGTTCTGTAGCATGTAACTTGACGGCATACCGTCCTCTCTGTTCATGATGTTTCCCTGCACCTGTATACCAGATTGAATACACCAGTTTACAGTTGTGTGCGCCATTTTAAACAAAGCCAATGACCTAGAGGTCATGTATTTATGCGTAAATTAAGATTGCGCCCATGCAAATTATGATGATATCACTGCCTACGCGCTGCGTTGTGCGCGCACATCATCATGTGCATGGGCGCAATCTTAATTTACGCATAAATACCACTGGTCAAAGGTTATTGGCTTTGTTTCAGGGCTAATGACCCGAGGTCAACTGTCTGCGCATGCGCACTGATACAACTGTAAACTGGTGTATGGGCAGAAAACAAACAACAACACTAGTGTTAGATGTTGTTTGTAAGTGTCGGCTTGCATGGTGATGTAGATATACAGTAGGCTTGAGGGTGCACCATGTGAGACCATGTGACGACGGATAGTCAACCTGTTCGAAACGTCGAGCCACTCCCGCCACTCATCCTCTCCAAGCGCTATAGTTCTCATTAGAACTATAAGCTAAGAAAGATAAACAACAGTCATTTTAAAGACTACACAAACAGTCCTTTTTCAGGACTACACACTCTCAAGAAAGATTACCGAGAGTCCTTTTCAGGACTCCTCAATCCTCTCTCTCTCTCTCACATGGTGCACCTGCAAGCCTACTGTATAACACTAGTGTTGCGGCCTAAACCTGAACATCGAAATGACTTTAACAACACAAAGAAATAAGCAAAGAAGAAGAAATATAAGAAGAACAACAACAACAATACCAAAAAGAAGGAGAAGAAGAAGCAAGAAGCAAGGAAAAGAACAAATAATAAAGAAGATACAGAAAAAGAAGAAGAGGAAGAAGAAAACGAAAAACAAAAAAGGCTTTACACACATCATGTCTCAATATCGGTTGTCAAAACGAATTAATTTATGGAAAGTCAATGGTTATTGCTCTTATTCTTATCTATGACATTTATAGTGCCCTTTTAGAACCTAAAAATGCTATGAAGGTAATTTTAGACCACAAAATGTGTGAAATTTAGCCAATACGAGCATACCAATTCAGCTCCACTTAAAAAAAACAAAACACGGTGACCGTTAATTAATAATTTAATTAAAAATAACAATACATGAGCCGGCTGGTTGTGCGTAATAAAAGCAACACGAAAATGCCAACAACAAAAAACAAATCGGCATTAGCTGAAATACGACGTAAAAGGCGTTATTTCGTTTTTTTCAACGGTTTTTTCAAATTTTTCAAAATATCTAATATTTGTGGTAGTACACAAGTATTAGAAATCGTTATTTTTCAGCCGTCTCTGAACCAATTTTGATCAAACAAAGATGATTTTGTCATTTTAATATTATGTTCTTTCAAATTTGACACTCAGTTTTTCATTATCTCACAAAAAAGTTATTTTGTGTAGCGCCCTCTACAACAGAACTCAACTATCCCTTTAAGGCATGCGGGATTTATTTGTTTGCCCAGGAGCGTCCATTGCCCCACCCCCCTAAGATGTGTTCAAGGAGAATATCTTTTTAAGTGGGTGGGTTAGGGGTTCTTGCTTTCATTTTCTCCATGTGCTTAAATTGATTTACAATCATGAATTTTTAAGTTTTGGGGGGAGGGGGGATAAATGGGGCTAGAGCCCCAGGCCTTCCCTCTAAAACTGCCCCACCCCGATCCAGAGCAAGAGAGTATAGACTCACCGAACTGTCCATTCCTATAGCTATTGATTGCACCCCTTGGCCATGTGTAGACCCCTGATTCATTGGCCCATCGTATGATGTATCGTAAGCACCTTGGTCTGTTGCGTCCACTAGGTATCTCTTATCTTTGATAGGAAGGAGTAACAGATTTTATTGGAAATAAAGGTGAGAGTAAGAGGGAGAGAGAGAGAGAAAGAGAGAGAGAGTTAACAAAAAGTGAGAGGGAGGGGGAGGCGGAGGGAGAGAAGGGGGAGAGGAGAGGGGTAGAGATATATATATATATATATATATATATGTGTGTGTGTGTGTGTATGTGTGTGTGTGTGCATGTGTGTGTGCGTGTGTGTGGAGAGAGACAGAGAGAGAGTAGTAATAAGAAAATTTCATTTTCTATATATTTTTAAAAATTGCCTGTAAAATGTGAACAATTAAGCCATAGGCTGCTAATCATACATTGTATTATACCATGAATAAATAAATCAATCAATACATTTCACATGCAAATTCAATATTTTTCGATTGAATATTCAGGGTTGTTTTACGTTTAAAAACTAATTCCCCCAAAAAAACTACCAACTTGATAAATTGAATATACACTGCCTGGTAGGGACTGCCCGTGTGAGCAGCTGTCAACATTAGGGACTTTTAGATTCGCACGAAGACAACGGGGATTGCTACGATCGACGTCCTTTTAATGCATTGCCTTGAATGGACGTCACATGTATCAGTCCACGCAAATCTAAAAGTCCCTATTCATCTCTTTGATACCCGAACTGGCTATGGTTCGTGATTGCACAATACATGTATATACCAAGAAAAAACAGTTCGTACACAACATGTGTAATAATAATACATGATACTAAGCTGCAACAATAAAAACACTTAAAGCAGTATATAGCTTACCGGCCATTGCAATCACTTATTCAGTTCTTGTAGCCTTTGTACACAGATGTAAGCTATCTCAAGTCGAGATGTAAAGATAGGTCCAAATCCACCAAACTGTTCACTTGGAGGAATAATTATATAAAGTGTTTTAAATGTGACACCATTTCTTTTCTGAAGCCTCCGATTTTAATCTTTATGCGCGTGTCCTTCACCGTCGTAATGTCCTCTGTCTAGTGGTTCTACACTAAGGCCCGGTCACACAGCCCTCCACGGGCGTATCGCGGCCGAATCACGGCCAAAAATTTCTGCCCGTGAAGCAGACGCTGTTGGACGCTTTGAGGTCGCGATAAAGACGCGATACAGCCGTACTTTACCCGTCGTTACACGCGGTAAGAAATTCACACGCGGTTGGCCGCGCGAAAAAGTTTTGGGCTGCCCAAAAATTTAGACCGCGGGTAATCGCGGGCGGTACACGTGGTACACACGCGGTAAAGACGCGGTACAGACGAGGAACGAACGTGCTAGGACGTGCTACGGCCGCGGTTAAGACGTGGTTACACGCGGTAGGACGCGAAATTTTAGCGGGTAATCGCGGGTGGAGCACGGTCATAGCACGTTTGTTCCGCGTCTGTACCGCGTCTGTACCGCTAATATGCATTAGCGTGTGTACCGCGTGTAAGCACGGAGCGGTTATGATTTCTACAGCCCGGTTCGGCTGCTTTATTATACCCGTGGTAGGCCGCGGTACCGCCGCGCTTCACCCGCGATAAGGACGCGGAACAGTCGCCGGCGTCTGTTCCGCGGGCATACCACGGGTAAACCGCGGGTAAGCCAATTTTGCACATTTTCCACCACGGGCAACCGCGGGCAAAAAAAAATCGCGAAATTTTACCCGCGATACAGACGCGAAAGGCTGTGTGACCGGGCCTCTAATGCTCTTTACACACCCTATACACACTGCTACTGGCAAGTATCAGGAGAAAACCAACATTGACGTTTTTGCGTCTGACCAAAAAATGAAACAGTGTTATCTTATCGCTGGAGATTAAATGCACTTGACATTTGAACAACCATACCCCACACTTACATCGTAATTTACCAATGCCAATGACGTAGTTTTCACATTTTCAGGAGAGTCTAGAACGGGTTGAATGGTTGACATTGTTGTACCTCTACGTGTGTAGTCCCTATGTACTAGCGAGGGATAGAAAAAATGTAGTTTCATACTTGTCACACTAATATATGGTCATGCTTATAATACAGTGTTAATATACAGAGTGAGTCAGAAGAAATGTGCCACTTTTTAAAAGTTGTATTGTTTGAAGTATGAATATTTAATCATGGGTTTCATGATTATGTCTTGATAGAGTTATCCTCCCAGTACATTTAGGTTCCATTTTCATTTGAATATCTGCATGCATAACTGAACATCAGACATTCTTTACACGACTGCCAGATCTCACTTGCGCCAAGTTGCGGAGTGAGGAATAAAATAGTGTTTTGAACATCCCTTGAGAAACCAATGCCAGGAATGGTTCGAGGAACTAGTGGCATGAAAGGCCTGCCATAGTTAAGTTCAACTTCAAGTCGATCTTAGTCTTCAAGTTAAAACACTCCTCTGGACACGTATTTATGGCACACACAGATATTCTACGCATCAAGAGGATTCATTACAATGACTGTTCATGACAATCATGTTAATGTATACATGATGCGTAGGTCGGTTCCTAATTATGCATTGTTTTCATACGTTGTTAATTATTTACAATGCTTAATACAAAGGTTGGAAGTTTAATGTTTACACTTGGTAACCTAGTTTTTTTCTTCAAAAGTTTATAATTTGAAAACACAAACACGGCATTGTTCTCCAAGCCTGCGGAGATTTCTTGTAATATATTCATATCTGTTAAATGTTCGTCTTTTGTTTGTCTATGTTTACTTGTTTATTTTTTCTTGTCTATACTTAATTTCCATTTTTATATCACAATGTTGTCCATACAGACCGATTCTCTTTTTCTAACTAAATTTGAAACTTCCATTTTAGATACTGCGCATTATTGTATATTATACTACTATTTTGTTACGCAATCCTTTTGTGGTCAAACTCTAAACGGATACGTTACATAATAACTTAGCGTTTAATTCTCTTCGTGATGATCGATATGATGAGACTATCGCCAATTCTCTAACTGAGTACATTACTAACCATCAATTCAAAGACTTTATGTGTAATAATAATATTAATAAAGATACATTTTCTTTATTCCATTTGAATATTAGAAGTATTAATAAACATTTTGATGATTTTCAATTCCTCTTAGATAATTCGTCCCAATGTCTTCCCTCTATAATTGGGCTTACCGAGACTTGGTTAACCACAGATCCTAACCCACCATTTGCCCTACATGAACATGATTTTATTTTTAGTAGTAGGAAGGAAAAACTTGGAGGAGGTGTTGGTTTATATGTTTCAAAAAATTATTCTTACAATGTTTGTAATGATATTACTATAATGAACAATATCTTGGAATCCTTGTTTATTGAAATCTTATTGCCAGGTCGGAAGAATGTAATAATTGGTGTAGTTTATCGACCCCAAGTAGTAATACTTTAGATTTTTTATCGTCCCTAACTGATATTTTGAATAATTCGGTAATGATTAATAAAGATTGCTTTATAATGGGTGATTTCAATATCAATTTATTAAAATATGATACTGATAATTTATTTCATGATTTTTTGGAAATATTTTTATCAAATTCATTCTTCCCACTTATTTCTAAGCCCACTCGTGTAACTAATAATTCTGCTACATTGATTGATAATATCTTTAGTAATGTCATTCCACATCCTGATTCATACATTATACTTTCTGATATATCTGATCATTATCCCATTTTTACTCAGTTTACTCTTTCAAATTCAGTCCACGGTGGACGGCCTCGTTCATTAAGACGTCGAGCTTCCCCAGAGAATATAGCAAGACTTGGAGCCAGTTTAGAGCACGCAGATTGGTCAAGTGTTTATAACACTGATGATGTAAATAGTTCGTATAATAATTTTTTAGATATTCTGAATGAAGAGTTAGATACATGTATTCCCTTACAAAGAGATAAAGTAAATAATTATAAAATTACCCCTAGACTTCCCTGGATTTCGAAATCTCTTCTAAGATGTATTAATAAAAAGAATAAGTTGTACTATAAGTATAAAGCAAATCTTACAGATAGAACTAAAAGTAAATATACTTCGTATAAGAATGCTTTGATTAGAATTTTGCGTTTTGAAAAGAAGAATTATTTCGTGAATCGCTTAGAGTTTTATAAACATGATATGCAGAATACTTGGAAAATTCTTAAACAGGCTATGAATTTGGTCCATAATAAAAATGATATTATTAAAATAAAAAAGGATAATGAAGTGATCGATGATTCTGATATGATTGTAAATATTTTTAATAAACACTTTTCTTCGATTGGTGAGACGTTAGCACAAAATATACCACAATCAAAAAAATCTTTCACAGATTTTTTAAACGCCCCAAATACAAATTCTATTTTCTTTGTTCCAGCTCATAGATTTGAAATAATAGATATTGTTTCTCATTTGAAAAACAAGAAAAGTTCTGGTGTTGATAATATTAATAACTTTATTTTAAAAGGGATAATACCTTTCATTGTAGATCCATTGGTTCATATCTTTAATTTGTCTTTCTTGAATGGAGAAGTACCTAATGTTATGAAAATTGCAAAAGTTATTCCACAATTTAAGAAGGGTGATAAGCAAGATGTAAATAATTATCGCCCGATATCTTTACTATCATCTCTTTCGAAGGTTTTAGAAAAACTTATGCATAAAAGAACAGTTGCTTTTTTGAAAGTTCATAATATTTTTTGTGATTCCCAATTTGGATTTAGAGAGAAACATAGCACGAGTCATGCATTATTATCACTTGTTGAAAAGGTAGCTCATGCTCTCGACTCCTCTTATCATATGGTTGGAATACTCCTGGACTTCTCCAGGGCCTTCGACACGATCAACCACGATATTTTGCTTCATAAACTTTCTCATTATGGTATACGTGGGAAGGCCTTGGAGTGGTTCAGGAGTTACCTTTCCGATAGGAAACAGTTTGTATTTCTGGATGGTCACACTTCTGAATTACGAAATATTAATTGTGGGGTTCCTCAAGGTAGTTTGCTGGGCCCGCTTTTGTTTATTATTTATATTAATGATTTTTATAGATCATCAGATATGGCGTCTTTTATATCATTTGCTGATGATACAAATTTGTTCTTTTCACATACAAATCCAAATACTCTTGTTGAAATTGTAAATTTTGAATTAGAAAAAATTATTCAATGGATCCGAGCTAATAGGCTGTCTTTAAATTTACAAAAGACTAAATATATTCTTTTTAGTAATTCAATAGATTCTTTGCCAACTGATTTAGTTTTTGATGACACTCATTTGGAAAAGGTTACACATTCTAAATTTCTAGGTGTAATAATTGATAATAAGCTTTCATGGAAAGTTCATGTCGATAACATTTCTAAAAAAAAATCGAGAAATATTGGTATATTAAATAGACTTAAAACACAACTCCCATCTTCAGCATTATTAACATTATATTCATCCTTAACATTACCTTATCTGAATTATGGCTTACTCGCATGGGGTAACGCTCATCAGAACATTTTAGACAAACTTTTATTGTTACAGAAGAGAGCAGTTAGAATTATTTCCCAGGCAGATTTTCGTGCACACACTAATCCGTTGTTTTATGATAATAATATTTTGAAAGTAAAAGATTTGTATTTGCTTCAATTAGGTCAATTTATGTATAAAAATACTAATGATTTGCTGCCAAAACATTTTAAGACTATGTTTTTAAAAAATCGCTCTTTTCATCAACATTCAACTAGACAATCGGAAGAGTACCATTTGCCATTACTTCGAACTTCCTTCGCTAAAAACACTTTTATCTATGATGGCCCAAAATTGTGGAATTCCTTTACTGATTCCTTGAAAAATGCCCCTTCATTATATACATTTAAGAAAAGATTAAAAATATTTTTGTTCTTAAAATATAAAGTAAATTAGTTTGATTTACCCCCCCCCCTGACACCCACACACACACACTAATACTTAAACATTATACACGATGCATCATTGTCTTGGTCATTTTGAGGAGAATACGCACATACTTTCCCCTTATTTTCTCTTTAATATTTATATGCGCAGTTATCGATTTATACGGTCTTACTTTTTACTGATAATCTGATTTGTATTGACAATAGTATACGGAATGTAGAATAACTGATTTGTTGTTTTGGAAATGTTACGTCCACGTCTGTGCTGTATTTTCGTTTTTTTGTTTGTTATTGAATGTCTTTCTCTGTCTTACATTGTCTCTACTTGTTACTGTTCTGTCTTCGCGGGCTTGTCATTGTCTTTACTTTATTTTTTATTTTTTTTATTTTAAAAACGAAGAGCAAACTTTTATATTAATATATTTGTGTTTTTTGTTCTGTATAAGCTAATTTGTGTAATGCTACTTTGTTATTTTGAGGGACCCATAATCTACAAGTATCCACTTTTTAATGGGTCCCTCCATTTCCATAGAAAATATCAATTTTGTTTGTATTATGTTATTCAAATTTTGTTTATATGCAGTTTAAGTATTTGTAAATGATATTATTCACATGTTATCTTGTTCAATTTTTTGTTTTGTTTTAATGAAATATTGTTCTGATTTCTGTGGAAATGAAAAATAAACTTGAATTGAATTGAATTGAATTGAATATTTGACTGTTGCCAAAAGAGTTATAATAGTTTTCTTTAAAGGCCCGGTCACAAAGAGGGGACGCATGGGGGACGCACGGCCGGCACATGGAAAATTTGCAATTTTGGCCAGTGCGTTGTCGTTCGCTAGGCGTGCGTCATCACTCGTTACTCGTTCGTCGAGCGCGCTGGACCCACGCTATGCATTCGTCGTCATTCGCTGTGTGCGTCGGGATTTTTTGAGCATGCTCAAAAATGTGCGCCGAGCTCGACGCATGAATGTACACGCCAAAGGCACGCCAGACATGCGTGGAGCGCGCTAGACCAGCGCCAGACATACGCGGAGCATACGCCCTGTTTACGCACAGCGCGCTAGATACACGCTGTGCATTTTGTGTCAGCTCGATAGCTTTTCCAAAATCATGACAATAGTTAGGCACACGGCCTTTTCCGATTTCCAATGCGCGGGCCGTGCGTCGTCTATGTGTGACCACCTCTGTTGAGAACGCGGTGCATGCGTGGACCATTCGTCCAGCGCGCTAGCAACACGCTGTGCATTCGTGGAAGTTGTTATCATGTGCGCTCTGTGTACGGTCTGTATGCGCACTGTATGCGCCCTGTATGCGCTCAGCGCGCTAGCAACACGCTATGCATGTGGTGTCAGCTCGCTGTAGCTTCGACAAAAGTTGGGCGCACGACAACGCACTGGCCAAAATTGCAAATTTCTAATGCGCTGACCGTGCGTTCCCCATGCGTCCCCTCTGTGCGACCGATGTTACTCTAAAACGACTATCTGAAATTTAAACTCTGTTTTTTTTTAAAAGTATTTATTTAAACAATTTTCATACATAATAATAACATGTTTATATATAGACAAAGAATAGTAAAATATATCGTACTAGTTAACTAATCAACACAAATTACTTAACAAAATATCTGTTAATTATACGTTCCATATTTTCTAAATGTTTAAGTGCTCGTAGATAAGACGGAAATAGTGGACTCATGTTTTACAAATGAATATATTTTATTTTGCAAAAATTATAACTGTTTCGCATACGTTTTTCTTTTAACCATACAAATATAACACTATAAAAAGATCACAATTTACAAATAAATGAGCTGACGAACTTGATTTAAAAAAAAGGACACATTGAAGAAGTACTTACACCTTTTTTATAAAGAAAACTTTGTGTTGCAATTTTTCTATGAATAATTTTAAATTTCAAATTTCTCATTTTATTATTTGTTGATGACCTATATAGTAACTTAAAAACGGGCTTTCCAAATTAGTGAATCTTTTAGATTATTTTTTAAACCTTTAAGATCTTTTTAAGTTTACGGAAATCGTTCAATACAGTATCAACGCAATTTAGCGAATAACATTTTCGTTACATTTTATTTCAAATTCAGTAAAAAAAAAAAACAGGTTAGAAACATTTACAATGTACATATCAAATCAAATTAAATATGTAAAACAAAGTTATAACATTTAAATGTAAATAGTTGAAAATGAAATAGGGTGTATAAGTAAAAGCCTATGCGACTTGACAAGTTGATACACCCATTACAAAGAGTGAAAAGCATTATATAAATTTCAGATAGCTGACGGTTACATGTACATACTACATTAGACAATGAATAGCGCTTTTCAGGACCGCAGGCCCTCTCAAAGCGCTTTACAGATAAGTATATTATTACCCTGGTCATTGGATTCAGGCTTACCCGCACACAATAAGTAAGCAATAGAGGTGCTGTGGACTAGTGGATAAGTCACCCGACTGCAGATCACAAGGTAAGGGGTTCAAGTCCCGCTGCAGCACCAATGTCCTTTGGCAAGACGTTAATCTACATTTGCCACTCTCCACCCAGGTGTAAATGGGTACCTGGTATGCTTGAGCGCTAGATACTTTGGCAGCTCGGCTACGACCAGGGTGATATGTGTAAAGCGCCATGAGCGTCAGAATCTGACGGATACCGGCGATATATAAATAACCATATTATTAAAGATAAAGACCAGTTATGGTTATGCGATTGCATTGTGAAAGAAACGTTGTGGAATAGATCAGAAAAGGTTGATCATCTAGCATATAAGTATTGGTGTGTACTGCAAGGTTCTGGAATCATCAAAATGATTAGAAATTTGGCCCAGTCTTCGTAAAGTTACAAGCACTGTACACAGAAAGATGCATATGGGACTACGCACACGTGCGCGACACGTGCGTTTATCTCTCACACACCAATAGATAAACTAATGTACCAAATATATCAATTAGTAGGCGGTTTCCCGGCAAAATTTGTATCATCATGTATTAGTCAAAACATATTCTTTCACATGATTGGTAATAAGAGCTTCCATTTCATTTTTTGAAATTGGGGCGGTTCCAATACTGGCCTGTACCTTTAAATATTTACCGTTGGTGAAGGCGCTGGGACAAACTATCACTTCCGAGGCGATCTGGCATATGAACAAATTTGACCCACATTCGGCCAAAAGATCAATGAGGCATTTTGTGTACCTCCCAAACAGACGACGAACAATCGAGTGCACTAGAGCGTAACACCAAGGTGCCGGACTCGTCGATTTTTATGAAATGGGGGTTTATCGTAGAAAACTGGTGAGAGTGTGAATGTCAACAAGGCTGTGCGAGCGTGACTTGTCAACTCTCTCTCTCTGTCCATGTCCATGCTCTGTCTCTCTCTTCCCTCTTCTTCTCCCGAAAAAAAGAAAACAAAGAAGGAAATTATTATGTTAGTCTAGTAGATGCAGATGCACATCACAATGCATAAGTCCATTGTAATCCCTCCGTCTAAGATGGCCGGGATCACCCTGCAATATGAATACGCGATTCCTTCACTAGCAGATCGACCATGAATATTTAGATCTGCTCATAAAGCGAGTCAGAGTGCCATTAATTTGCTAAATTTCAGGAAAACTAGAGAATTCTGTGTCTCGTGAAAGATATAATCTAATCCCTACACACCTTTTTTGTAAAAGATCGTCCATAATATCTAAATTCCCTTCAGTAAATTGCTGAAATCAACATAAAATGTGTCTTTCCATCGCCGCGGAGCCGAGTCAAATGTGGTGGTCGAAATACGCACGGCTGCGAGCACGGTGTGTAAGCCTCATTGTCCGCTGTGTAAAAACTTCGCTTACGCACAATGCATAAATTACGGAGGTCGATACGTAAATTTCAGAAAGCTTCTTTTTATTGGATTGAAATTGGCCCTAATTTCTCGACAACCAATCAAATTATGTGTTACATCAGACGACAGGGGATTATATACCCTATGTTGTGGCGTCCGATCTGGCCCAATAACAAGTAGTAGTTACGAGCATTATCTCCTTGAAGTACACAACCCCAGTGAAAAAGGTGAATTTTCCTGTGACCTCCATAGAGAAATCACAAATTGAATGATTGTTGTCCATTTTTTAAGATGAAAAGGCCCTATTTTCCAGGATACAAATCAGTTCGAAATTAGTATCAGTGGAAAGAACAGTACTTGAATATGTGATTTCCACCCGATCTGGTGTGAAATCAAAATTGTTTTCCTTGTAGGAGCATTTCTTTGCACACTTAGCGCATTTTCAAAGACGATTTCACGTGTTGTAGACCGCGGAGCGAGACCGCGTGAGCAGATGCCCGAAATTTGTTCATATGATTTAGCTATCTTTCCGAAGCGAATCTGAGGAAAGATAGCGTATACATTCAGATCGCCGATAAAGTGAAGGGGAGGATCTCAGCTTTCCAAATATGTGTCGTTTATCAATTATAATTGTGATTAAGTTATGATAACACATCGATAATTCTCGGTTTCGTTTTTTCTGGGACGCACTGTACAGTAATTTCAACTATTAATAAAATACTGGTCAAATCCAAATACATGAAGAGTATCGTACATATACAATTTCAGTCAATCATTCTCGGTTTCATATAAACAGCTTTTTCAAAGTAAAGTAATACTCAAAGCTAAACCGCCAATAGTTTCTATCTCATAACTGTTTTGTATATCAATGAATAATCGTATATTCTCTCCAATAAAACGTCCTTTAATTAAACTGTATTTACTTTTCAAAAGCCTTACAATCTTATAATCACTGTTAAGAAGTGATATTGGTGGCAATTTTGTATGAAGTAACAGATCTCTACCTTTTTTTGGTAACAAAGTAAAAATTGATAAAGGAAAAATAGATAAAGGAAGAATGTTATCAAGCAAAGAGGAATTGTAAGCGGAACAAAACAAGTCGTTGATATCATACCAGAATGTTTATAAAACTCTTTGGGAAGCCCATCTGATCCCGGTATTATAGTTTCATTGCACTCTTTCTCTGAAATTAGATCACCTAAAGAAAAATCGTAGTCTTTGATATCAAGTTTAGGTAAATCGATTAATAAACATGAAATCACAAGGAAAATCTTGTTTATTACAATTCAAGTAAAACAACCTTCCTTTCTTGAGGATATCTTTCAAATCTGTAATAGGTCCATCTAGTAATTTTCGAAGTTTCAAAATTATATTTACGAGTTTAATTCGGGAGTGCAATAGACGAAATTCATTTAAAAAATAAAATATTCAAAATGGAAAGGCGATATTCAATTCATATGTCAGACCTGATATTCTTTTTTAAATTTCCAATTCGTAGTCAACTTTGACTCAGTTTGAAGGAAATTTGATTGTCAATCATCGAATTTGCATAGGGTCACTATCATACTAAATGTATTCATTATTTAACCAGAATTCAGTTATTTGATTTTATTTGTATTGATTAGAAAATGATCGCAATTAATTAAGCAAAATTGAAAAGGCCTTGTTTTTTACGAGTCTTTGCTTAACTCATAGCCTGCCATGAGGGTGCATGGACACTATCGTTATAGTGCTTTGTACATGCGAGCAAGCTATTGCTACGCTGCCATGTGCGTGCGTGCACACTTCCGTAGTAGCAGTTATTGCTCATGCTCATTGGACTGTGCTGTGTGTTTTGCACTCGCTATTCATAGAACCATTGCGTTAATCAGATTATCTCAATATAAACTTGGCACTCCGTGATTTGGGGCTTGGCACAATGGGGATTAGCCCTGTAGCATGATAAGAGTTAAATAAGTGCTATTACAACTATAAAGTAAACAATTATTGACCCTCTCACGATACACCCAGCAACAAGTCCTATCCAGAACCATCTATTAGCCTCCAGCGATGCCGCCTCAGCAGCAGAAGTGTTCCCAGATAAGTAGAGTGTGTTGACCTTGATCGATGGAAAGAACAAAAAAGAAAAGAAAAGGAAAAACAATGTGATGAATTACCAATATAATGTGTTACTAACCATGATCAGTAAACAAGAATGATGATGAATGAATGCATGAAACAAAATAGACCTAAATAAAATAGAGACGATTTTTTTTTAAAATTAAGTAATTAGTTAAAGGCACACTGTCCTACTTGTAGCTACTTGCTCCCTCTATATAGATAACTTCCCAAATAGGTGCCTGTTGGTCCCCCATGATCCTCTTTTTCTTATGTTAAATGAGAGCTGAGTTAATGAGATAGCCACCTGTCACAATGACCTCGCTGGCTCGCTGTGTGGTCTAATCCCTTCTGGCTGAAGTAGTAAAGCCTGCCTTTAAGTAAATAATTGAATGATTACATAAATGAATATATGTTTATATATATAAATAAATAAATTAACAAGTATTGAAGTACCAAATTAATTGTTTTATGAAAAGCATATGACTTAATTTTAGGCTGATCATAGTGCACTCATAGATGGCTTATGCCGAAACTGGAACTGGAACACGACTATTTGTCCAAAGCCCCCCCCCCCCCCGGTCTTGCCGAAAGGGTGTGTTTAAAAAATAGATGGAGAGTTTATCGCACTTTTAGGGTGCTTGAACTATTTTTTTATTATTGAAAATGTTTCACACAAACTAACTATGTGAAGTCAAACACAGAAAGACACGAACGTGGAGTAAAAATGCTAGTTAAATGGCTTAGTGAAACATCAAAAATAATTCGAAAAATTTGCATTTTTATGTTGCGAATATAAATTAACTGTCTTCTTCTTATCGGAGGTAGTGAGCACTAATTTTTTTTGGCCCTCGAAAATGTGAAAATCGCACCCCTCCCCCTTGAGCCCAAGGGGGGGGGGGGACATCTCCAAAAAAGGGTAATAGTTAACGTGTTTTTACACGTTATTTTTCCCGGGGGGGGGGGGACCGGGCCCCTGCCCCCCCCCCCCCCCCCCTTGATCCGCCACTGGACCACAAGGTCATCCTTTGGTTGTGAGGGCTGGTATCAGCTGTTAATTAGCTAATTTGCATATTTAATAAAAATTTGCGCAGATTAAAAATACTCTACAAAATAAACATTTCTGTGAAGTTAAAAGTACCAGGGCGAAGGTTTAAAGGTACTATGTCCCTTTTGCAGGCCCCCAAAATGAAAAGGTTAAATTCCAACGGCATTTGGAAGATAATACTAATTTAGAACTTCCCTAAAACTAAGGGGGCTTGAAAATGTCTGTAAGTGGGAAAATAACGAATATCAGTTGTCGAATCGTCTTAACCCTAATAAGGCCGGGAGGGGGGGGGGGGGCATTATGCCCCCCCCCCTCCACGATTTTTCTGATTGTTCGAGAACGCATATGGATGGCGCCTCGCCGCCCGCTGACTTTTTTCTTTAGAGTCTTGCGCATCTTTAAAAAAAAAAAAAAAAAATCGGACCTATAGTTACAAGGTCACGTGACCTTTTGTCTTTGCATGTCAGCCCGAAAATCGCTCATTTTTGTGATTTGTGTACAAAACATATGGAAATGTCATTTTTCCTAAAAATAGATCAAACATTGGTTATTGGGTCTTGTTTAAAGTTTAGGTGGTTGTTTTGGGAGTCAAAATAGTTGAATTGTAAGAAGAAATGAAAAAAAAAAAAAACAATAACATAAATAAGTAAAAAAAACAATGAAATACATAAGACATTATCAAAACAAGAGATAACATAAGGAATAAGCTGGCTCTTCCAATTTTGTTGTCGTATTATTGTTCCAAATGGTCTAATGAATATATGTAGTGAAAAAAAAATGCTTAATATGAATAATATAGGATTTATGGGTAAAAATGTGATTTTATGACGTAATTTGCATAAGTTACCATAAATATGCAAATGAGGGATTTTTTTCAAAAAATTGAAATTATCATATTGTTCTATACACTTCACTTGACATGCGTGCACATTTTCGCGAAGATCGGCCGTTTCACGGCCTAGATCTTAGGGGGGGGGGGGGCATAATGCCCCCCCCCCCTCCCCGGGCGTAGTAAGACTTCAAATAGCCCGGCCGTATTAGGGTTAATATAGAGCCAGTAAATTATAGTCTGATTTTCAGACCATAGTACGCAATGATCGTACGTTTTATGCTGCGCAAAGATGCAATCAGTTTAATTTTTGGCCATTACCAGAAGTGGTTTATTGATGTAGACAAATGCTCATGTACCCTTTACAGCTCATTTTATGTTTGTTATTACCAAATAAGAAAAAAGCCAGTCAGCCAATGAATAGTGTCTGACAGTGAAGTCTTGCAAATAAATGGGTTTCCTTGCATGATTTGAATATTACGACACTGTTAACGTTTAAATTTAACAGATAGGACATACATGACATATTCATAATTCCTGCAAAGTTCTACAGAAATTAATGTTGGTTGCAAAAGGGACATAGTATCTTTAAACAACGCTTGTTACCTTAATTTAACGTTGGCATCATTACAAAGAGAATGTTACAATCTTCCTAATGATTTATATTTACTTTTCAAAACTTGTTACAGAATTGACTAATCTGCTATCAAAAGTGTTGAAATTGCAACCCGTTTTTCCGACCTTGATCAGCCTGCTGTTTGCTGGCACGATTCGTGACGTCAGAGCAAGTTGGGCTAATGCGTGAGAGCTCTCCCAAGCCCCCTCACTGCACTGTCAGCCAACGTTGCCAAATCCGGCATAACCCTTTATTGACCCTTTATCATCTGCCTGGCATAATTTGGCTGTTTTTTTAGCAAAATTCTGACATAATTTGAACTTTTTTAGCATAATTTGAATATATTTTTCAATTCGATTAAATTAAATTCAATAAATGGCTAAATAGATAAATGGTTTACCATGCTTCCTTTAACCAGTCCGATGAGACCACAGAATAACGAACAGAAGATTAGAACTATGAGATTTCGTAGGATGTAATTTGGTTACATAACCTGTGAAACCAATCGATTAAGGTGCTTACAAGACCAAATAATTACTTATTTATCACCACCATCGGTTAACGGACAAAAAACTCGTTGCTTGGTCAAGTGGTTATTTGGTCATAAACACGTGATTTACAGAGGTAAGTGGAATCACGTTACTCCAGTCGCGTGATAAATTGGTGGTTTTTAGGTTAGATGAAAACGTGAACAGGAGTACCTTTTTTGTTTAAATGAAAGCACGTGTCGATAACGTTTAAATTTAGTTCAAAAGGCACCATACTTTAAAATCACTTAAAATACACTCCCAAAAGAGGTTACTTTTTAGTGTTTTGTTTATTTGGATCTCTATACAGAGCGATTTTATTTTTCATTTCTTTTCACATAATATAAACAATGACAGAAAATCGTAATGATATAACATAAAGGTACAGCATGATGTGATTAAAAGAACACGATCGACACTAGTTCTGAAAAATTAAATCAAGGGAAAATTTCGACCCCACCCTATTGTACATCCCGAGGAATTCATGTTACCTCATTGTCACGTTCGCATAATTCAATAGGTGACGCGCAATACTATTGAAATTGACATAGGTTTATTTTTCACAAGTACTTACTATTATGTTAAAGCTAATCACGATTCTCTGTCTTATTAAATGTGCTGTATGAACACAACTCGAAACCTAATCAAAGTATTCGTTTGACAAAGGGCTAAATTGCATGTATTGATAATAATGATAACAGCGAGAATAGAAACAGATTGTATTATGTTGACTATTTGAAGCATGATAAAGTGGTTTTCAACTGCATACTTGAGTTATTCGTATTATTCGTGTTTTAAAAATGTTTATAGATGTTTCGAAAGTCGCTATGTACATTACGAGGAAATAAAAACTGATGAGAATAAAGCAAGGCTTAAACCATATCTTCAAGCCTGTTCCTCCCATTTTTCTTCTTTCTTTGAACAAGGCTTGAATGGCAACCTTGAACGCAAAACACTCTAAAGGAAAACAAAACAAAACAGAATAATAGACTGGTGAAAAATTGAATGATGTCTGACAAAATTGAGAAATGTATGAATTTTTGAATTTTTTAATCATATTTTGGGCTTTTCTAAAGTGGCTGAATCAGAAGTGTCGGATATATAATGCCTTTTCATTTCTCAGAGGCAAAGAGTATTACTGATTGAGAATTTTATACAAATGATCCTATTAACTTTCCGATTGGTCATTAGGCATAATTTGATACTTCTTCGTACATGCTTCGGCTCACCATTCATATTAATTAATATGTTATATTTTTGGAAGAATGATATGTAAAGATTTAATATAGTTCATATGTTAACGATGTTGACCAAATAAAAGCATTGTGAATGTGGAAATTATATTGTGATTTTCGAAACTTGTTGATACACACATATCCATGAACTTGTAGCCCATTGTGCATGTTCTGTTGGCCCATAATTTGCCCATGGAATACCAATACCGGTGCCAGAAATTGACCCATATATATGCTGCTTAATTGTGTGTACCAAATAAGAAGGATGACTGAAATGCCAAATACCTCCCGAAATGCGAATGTTAATCAGGCAGTGAAGCGTCAAAATAAAAGACAAACAACACACTATGCGTAATACGCCAACTAGTAAATCCACTGCTTTTTTAAAAGTAAACAGGTATACACATGATATTTCTATGTGTATAAATGAGCAAGTTCTTGGCAGCTTAAGGGTTAATACTTTGAACTTGAATGATTGCAATTTCTTGACCATGCCATCAACTTTATAGTGAGAGACTTGATGACAGACTAACACCACGAATTCAGTTCCGGGTACAAAAGGAGTACAAACGGTATCTTACCAGGAAGATGTTTGTGGATATTCACACTGAATGTCGGGTGAGGGTCGACGGTATACGTATAACAGTTGATTGAGAATACCTGTGTGAAATCGGATTGTTGGTTGTTGATGTTCCGAAGAATACTGTTGAAAATGGCAACTTTAAAAGCGCTGAAACTGTTTTTAACAACTTTGTCTCTTTTCGTCTGTTTTCCGATATTGATACAAGGTAGGCTGCTATCATCCATTCAAATCCATGTTGGTGTGTGATTATTTGCTTTTATATTGGGGTGATCACGACTGAGTCGATGGTCTTATGAAATTGTCATCATGGTCATGCGAGCATAAATGTACCTTTGTGACAATTTTAAATGATTTATTTAAATAATTGTGTAATCATTTGTGAAATGTTTGGTTTATATTATGTTATTGAATTTTTATATTGCTTATTCATTTGATTGTGTTATATCATATGGAAAATAAAATACAAAAATTAACCTTGATATATATATATACGTATACACATATATATATATATATAAGGCTCCTTGGGGTAATATACCTGGGAAATGTGAACAAAGTATATTCTTTCGTTTTTACGCCCAACCTTTTGCGGTTCTTACAGGTGACTAAAGATCATAACAAAAGTTAATGATATTTAGCTCTAAAATGCATGTAATTTGTAAATAAATACAATATTCTATGTATATATATATATAAATATATATATATTTATATCTATATCGCATCCGACTTATTCTAACAATATGTTGTTGTTTTTTTTTAACCATATGCAGTTCTTTGTTTTCTTTGTTTGATTCATCATTTTTCAAATGCATTTTAGCAAAATGTCACCGTAATCTTGACTTCGCATAAACCCTTAAGAAAATATTTTACATGCTTTTAGTCCTAAAACGTCGTTTCTCCTGCAAAAATAATTATCGTAATATAAAAGATTATAACCAACCGATGTTAAGTGCAAAGTTGTTAAACTAATCGGAGGATTATTTCCAAAATGCATAAGGGTTCACATTTTGATGCTTTAAAAATTGGCTCCGTTCATTTGGCTGAAACTATGAATTTGGCCTTGAAATGTCAGTATTTTTAAAAGCGCCTTATTTATATGTAATACCGTACAAAGTTTTTTTTATGATAGGATAATAATGTTTTCCAGTTTTTTTAGTAAAGCTAAAAAAGAATAGTTCCCCCTCCGTTTCTTCTCGTTACTCTATATCGAAATTTCAAAAAGTATTTTGCTTATTCAAAGGTAAACCATTGAAAAAAGATTAATGTAGGATGGTTAAAAGTAGGTCCGGTACTTTCGCACACACATTTATTAACTATTATCTATCGTTCATATTCACTATTATGTTAAAGATAATCACGATTCTCTGTCTTATTAAATGTGCTGTATGAACACAACTCGAAACCTAATCAATGTATTCGTTTGACAAAGGGCTAAATTGCATGTATTGATAATAATGATAACAGCGAGAATAGAAACAGATTGTATTATGTTGACTATTTGAAGCATGATAAAGTGGTTTTCAACTGCATACTTGAGTTATTCGTATTATTCGTGTTTTAAAAATGTTTATAGATGTTTCGAAAGTCGCTATGTACATTACGAGGAAATACAAACTGATGAGAATAAAGCAAGGCTTAAACCATATCTTCAAGCCTGTTCCTCCCAATTTTCTTCTTTCTTTGAACAAGGCTTGAATGGCAATCTTGAACGCAAAACACTCTAAAGGAAAACAAAACAAAACAGAATAATAGACTGGTGAAAAATTGAATGATGTCTGACAAAATTGAGAAATGTATGAATTTTTGAAATTTGTTATCATATTTTGGGCTTTTCTAAAGTGGCTGAATCAGAAGTGTCGGATATATAATGCCTTTTCATTTCTCAGAGGCAAAGAGTATTACTGATTGAGAATTTTATACAAATGATCCTATTAACTTTCCGATTGGTCATTAGGCATAATTTGATACTTCTTCGTATATGTTTCGGCTCACCATTTATATTAATTATTATGTTATATTTTTGGAAGAATGAAATGTAAAGGTCTAATATAGTTCATAATGTTAACGATGTTGACCCAATAAACGCATTGTGAATGTGGACATTATATTGTGATATTCGAAACTTGTTGATAAACACATAGCTATGAACTTGTAGCTCATTGTGCATGTTCTGTTGGCCCATAATTTGCCCATGGAATACCAATACCGGTGTGTTACGAGTGGTTTCCTCTACCCGTTTTTCCCATGTCCTTTGTTCCACAACAACAGATAACACAACACAAAGTGGCTAGATTTCATGGGCTGATCTTCATTTCGAGCTTCGTTCTTCAAATCCAAAACTAACCTATCTCGTCCACAGAACGATTCGTACAATATATCTAGAATCGGTCGATACACCCATCACAGGTGCCAGAAATTGACCCATATATATGCTGCTTAATTTTGTGTTCCAAATAAGAAGGATGACTGAAATGCCAAATACCTCCCGAAATGCGAATGTTAATCAGGCAGTGAAGCGTCAAAATAAAAGAAAAACAACACACTCTGCGTAATACGCCAATTAGTAAATCCACTGCTTTTTTAAAAGTAAACAAGTATATATACACATGATATTTCTTTGTGTATAAATGAGCAGGTTTTTGGCAGCTTAAGGTTTAATATTTTGAACTTGAATGATTGCAATTTCTTGACCATGCCATCAACTTTTATAGCGAGAGACTTGATGACAGACTAACACCACGAATTCAGTTCCGGGTACAAAAGGAGTACAAACGGTATCTGACCAGGAAGATGTTTGTGGATATTCACACTGAATGTCGGGTGAGGGTCGACGGTATACGTATAACAGTTGATTGAGAATACGTGTGGAAAATCGGTTTGTCGGATGTGGATGTACCGAAGAATACTGGTAAAAATGGCAACTTTAAAAGCGCTGAAACTGTTTTTATCAACTTTGTCTCTTTTCGTCTGTTTTCCGATATTGATACAAGGTAGGCTGCTATCATCCATTCAAATCCATGTTGGTATGTGATTATTTTCTTATGGAGGTGATCACGACTGAGTCGATGGTCTTATGAAATTGTCATCATGGTCATGCGAGCATTATGTACCTCTGTGACAATCTTAAATGATTTATTTAAATAATTGTGTAATCATTTGTAAAATGTTTGGTTTATATTATGTTATTGAATTTGTATATTGCTTATTCATTTGATTGTGTTATATCATATGGAAAATAAAAGAAAAAATTGAACCTTGATATATATATATATATATATATAAGGCTCCTTGGTGTAATATACCTGGGAAATGTGAACAAAGTATATTCTTTCGTTTTTACGCCCAACCTTTTGCGGTTCTTACAGGTGACTAAAGATCATAACAAAAGTTAATGATATTTAGCTCTAACATGCATGTAATTTGTAAATAGATACAATATTCTATGTATATATATATAGGTCTCATCCGACTTATTCTAACAATATGGGTTTTTGTTTTTTTAGAACCATATGCAGTTCTTTGTTTTTCTTTGATTGATTCATCATTTTTTTAATGCATTTTAGCAAAATGTCACCGTAATCTTGACTTCGCATAAACCCCTAAGAAAAATATTTTACATGCTTTTAGTCCTAAAACGTCAATTCTCCTGCAAAAATAATTATCGTAATATAAAAGATGATAACCAACCGATGATATGTGCAGAGTTGTTAAACTAATCGAAGGACTATTTCCAAAATGCATAAGGGTTCAGATTTTAATGCTTTAAAAATTGGCTCCGTTCATTTGGCTGAAACTATGAATTTGGCCTTGAAATGTCAGTATTATTAAAGCGCCTTATTTATATGTAATACCGTACAAAGTCTTGTTATGATAGGAAAATAATATTTCCAGTTATTTTAGTATAGCTACAAATAATAGTTTTCCCTCCGTTTCTTCTCGTTACTCTAAATCGAAATTTCAAAAAAGTATTTTGCCTATTTAAAGGTAAGCCATTGAAAAAAAATTAATGTAGGGTGGTTAAAAAGTAGGTCTGGTACTTTCGCACACACATTTATGAACTATTATCTATCGTTCATATTCACTATTATGTTAAAGCTGATCACGATTCTCTGTCTTATTAAATGTGCTGTATGAACACAACTCGAAACCTAATCAATGTATTCGTTTGACAAAGGGCTTAATTGCATGTCTTGATAATAATGATAACAGCGAGAATAGAAACAGATTTTATTATGTTGACTATTTGAAGCATGATAAAGTGGTTTTCAACTGCATACTTGAGTTATTCGTGTTATTCGTGTTTTAAACATGTTCATAGGAGTTTCGAAAGTCGCTATGTACATTACGAGGAAATAAAAACTGATGAGAATAAAGCAAGGCTTAAACCATATCTTCAAGCCTGTTCCTCCCATTTTTCTTCTTTCTTTGAACAAGGCTTGAATGGCAACCTTGAACGCAAAACACTCTAAAGGAAAACAAAACAAAACAGAATAATAGACTAGTGAAAAATTGAATGATGTCTGACAAAATTGAGAAATGTATGAATTTTTGAAATTTGTTATCTTATTTTGGGTTTTTCTAAAGTGGCTGAATCAGAAGTGTCGGATATACATTTCTCAGAGGTAAAGAGTATTACTGATTGAGAATGTTATAAAAATGATCCTATTAACTTTCTGATTGGTCATGAGGCATAATTTGATACTTCTTCGTACAACTTTCGGCTCACCATTCATATTAATTATTATGTTATATTTTTCGAAACTTGTTGATAAACACATCGTCCTTGTTTTCACGAAGTGACGGTAGTGAGGAAAATCGTAACGCAAAGTGAATGCAATTTTTTTTCACTACCGTCACTTCGTGAAAACAGCGACGACATATCTATGAACTTGTAGCTCATTGTGCATGTTCTGTTGGCCCATAATTTGCCCATGGAATACCAATACCGGTGTGTTACGAGTGGTTTCCTCTACCCGTTGTCCCCATGTCCTTTGTTCCACAACAACAGATAACACAACACAAAGTGGCTAGATTTCATGGGCTGATCTTCATTTCGAGCTTCGTTCTTCAAATCCAAAACTAACCTATCTCGTCCACAGAACGATTCGTACAATATATCTAGAATCGGTCGATACACCCATCACAGGTGCCAGAAATTGACCCATATATATCCTGCTTAATTTGTTGTACCAAATAAGAAGGATGACTGAAATGCCAAATACCTCCCGAAATGCGAATGTTAATCAGGCAGTGAAGCGTCAAAATAAAAGACACACAACACACTCTGCGTAATACGCCAATTTTTTTACAAGTAAACAAGTAAACACATGATATTTCTATGTGTATAAATGAGCAAGTATTTGGCAGCTTAAAGATACAGGTGAGTTCTGGTAATGCGATTGCATTGTTAAAGAAAAGGTGTGGAGTGGATCAGAAAAGTTGATTATATAGCATGTAATCACGGTTATAATTATGTGTACTTCTGTTTCTAGTAAAGAACCATGATTAGACAATTACATTCGATTAAGCGTATGAAGTCATTGTTGAGTGGGTCAAACACATGACTGGAGAGTCGAATGTCGTGGGATCGAGCCACGTCGGCGAGAAATTAATTTACATGTGCCACTCATACCCTGGTGTTGTACCGGTAGAATATAATTCCTTGAATGCTGTGAGCACCGAAATCGGTAGCCTAACCAACCGGGGTATACATATGACCGCATTGAGCACCTCGCGTAGGGGATATGTGCATGCGTTATCCAATATACAATATTTTTAATATCAAATTTCCCGTTCTTAATTGAAACATTATTTTTCCAAAAGGAGCTTACCCTCACCGTTCTTGCTTCTCAAAAGGCCATCAGTTGATTTAGATTTGAATTATAATACAGTTGTGTGACTGTTTAATTGCCATGATGTTAGCAGATCCTGCTAACAACTTGGGCTCTCTCCCATCATCTGGTGTGGAGCTGGCAGATTATCTTAAAGCTGCAACCAGCAACTTTGAAAAAGTAATGGATGAAGCTGTACAATCCTTGATTGAAAGTGTGCAGAAAGTGGAAAGGGCCCTTGAGTTTGAGGGTCATCGTATCAACGAACTTGAGAAAAGGAATGCTGAGCTTGAGATCAGATTGGGAAGGATGGAAAAGTCATATTCAGATCTAGTCCACTGCCTGGACTGTTCTCTTCATGATCCGTGCGCGCTCACATTACTAGTACACCATAATATACACGTACGGAAACAGAGCCTGAGAACAGTCCAGTACACCTTGGCAAGTTCCCCCTAAATTCAGGGGGAACTTTTATTCCTCCCACTTCACCTTGGTCAGACCTTGCTTAGTTGTGATTGGTTCCCACTCATGCCCATCAAAAGATTCGGTCATTGCGCAATCTTACAACGATCGTAAACCTATAGGCAATTTGCAATGTCAGTTCCTTGACCCTTGACGGGAAATCCAACCCTAAATCTATATCTAAACCACCAGTGTGAATTCCGGGCAATGAAAACCACTACAAAGCATTGCTAACAATTTCGTTGTTCCGTCATTCAATCACACACACACACACACACACACACACTCTGAACACTACACATCCATGATGTAAACACAAAGTAGTGCATGACTTGTAATCATTTCACCAAGATATTTTTATTCCAATTTACAGACTTCAACTTCATAGTGTACCTATAATGAACTACTAGTAACAGATGACATGTTTCAAACTAGGAAGCATTTAATCAATTGTCTTGTTAGTGATTTTTACAGACAAACTGTTATTTTTTACTGAAATCCTTGCATCATTCTGATTAGCTGAGAGCGAATTTGTCAGTCAAAATCACTGACAAGGCACTTGAAGAAACACCCCCATTTTGAAGTCTATTATGTCCCCAATCACTTCAAGATAAACATAAATATATAAACATGGAATTCAGGACTCTCATTGTTGTCGCAAATGGGTTAAACACGGAATACAATGAATTCCTTACCCTTTGCAGAATAGTATCTCACACTGTAGTGCATGATTTAAGATATATGTAATTTGCCATCAAGGACTATGGGCAAGAACAGTGCTCAGCATTAGTGTACTTGCATAAAAAGTCCACAATGTATGTGGAATACTGATTAATTACCTTTTGAAGACAAAAAATTGGCAACGAGAATAATAGTTAAAGCATGTCATCATCTGCAAATTCATGTTAATAACATCAAAGTAAACTGTTATAACCTGTAAATGAGGTAAGCTTATTATGTAGCTTAAATTAACAATCATTGGGTGTAAAGTTACTTCAAATTAAAAGGAGAATCTAGCTACTTCCTTCTTTGTATGGCTTTCATACAAAGTGACACAAAAATTGAGATTTGGAGAAAAGTCATTCCAATGATTATAACATGTCTATCATGATATCACATTTTGAAAGCAAATTATTTGTAGGTATGCATCTTTGAAGCAATAGTACTGGCTGTTTACCTATAAGGAATGAGTAATAAAATAAGCAAAACAAATCAATCATCAAAGAAAAAATAAGGCCAGTTCTATCGAAAACAGGAGCTAGTATGAATAGCAGAAAAGAAAATCAATATATAATATGAATACATTTATAAAGCAGGTAATGTCAAAATATACATCCACAGTGTTTGAAAAATCAACATAATTATGCTAATCGATCTGAAATATGATTAACATACAACGCAAATATTTATTTAAAAAAGGAATTTGTGGGTAATATAAAACAAAAGCTCGTTTTGAGGGAAGTTCTAAATTAGTATTCTTTCAAATGCCGTTCTAATTTAACCTTTTCATTTTTGGGCCTGCGAATGGAACATAGTACCTTTAATAAACAATTACTGTCATATTTAAGTGCATAACTGCTAGCAGTCAAATTATGACCTGAGATATTAAGGGAGAAAGAAAATAGTTTCCATTTTCTCCTAATGAAACAACTTTAGGGCCTACCTATAGTATTTCCTATATTTGCATATATATATATATATATTTATCATCAGTCTGATTTTCCTCAAACTTTTAAAAACTCTGTTGGTCCATTTGTCTGCTTTTATAAATACCAAGAAATTCTTGGACTGGACTTGGCCTTTATATATGATTCTGCAGTCTAACCAAGGAGTTACTGGCACTCCTTGGTCTAACACCAAATGTCAGATGAATGCATGGATTAACAAAATAAAAAATTATTGCCAGGGAGTCAATCAAACCAACAAAATTCATAAACCCAATCTGAACTTGTTTTCCTCGTTGTGGCATTGGATCAATTAATGGCTGGAAGTTGATCCTCGTCTTGGACTTGGGTGTTCCAGAAACTTAGTAACATGCTTTAAGGATACCAAAATACACATTCAGTATGAATAATTGCTTGTTAAAAAATACAAAAACATAGATCTAGGTGATGGTGCTGATTTGCAAAAAAAATATTTAAAAATCATACATTCAGGAATACAATATTTGTATCATTATAATGATATTATATTGCATTATTGTGATATTTGTTCTCGCCTTATAGGCGAAAACAAATATCACAATAATGTAAGAAAGAGTCTACAAACATAACTAATTTCAAAGATTTTCATTTCACTGTAGGCCTAGCCTATTGAATTAAGTAGCAAAAAAAAAGGGATTTTTTTTTTGTAAGTGGGAAGAAAGCCATAGAAAGGGAACAGTAAAGAACAAAAAACAAATCAAAGATTGTCACAAGACGCAAGATCGAGTACATTCATGACATGGCACCTTTTTTTTACAGTTCGACCAAGCGATGAAGTATTTTGGTCCGACAAGAAAGGTACACCTAGATCTAGAGATAGATAGATAGATAGATAGATAATGGTTTTATTGAGAATAAAAGAGCAACAATGCATCGCGGCCTACAAGGCCGAATTGGGCAATGTTTTACAAATGTAAATTACAGTATATAAAAACATTCATATAAAATAACCTCAAATTAATGAACTAAACTTGAATGAGTAGATTGTTAAAAAAATAAAAATAACTTTAAAATACTTATTTCTTATTATTTGATCTCCCTAACTCATTTTATATATAAAGGAGATAAAGAGAAGTGAAGAAGAACATGATGATGGTGTAGAGTAAAGAAAGCAAAGAAAAGAGGATGGCAAGATTAAGAAGAGGATGAAGAGGAAGGAGAAGAGAAAACGTAGAAGAGAAGGAGAAAGAAGAAGAAGAAGATTCAAGTAGGGATAGTAAGATGATAGACGGAGGGTAGCGCGAATAGTAACACTAGCATAATGTATCGATATCAAGCATTACACATTATACAAACTACTAGTGATATAGGCGAAGTTATGAAGAAAATAAATACTTATATGAAAAATTGTACGATTAAAAAAAAATATTCTAGGTGATAGCTACTCTAAGGAAAAGGTTATAACATTTCAACCAGACTATAACAAAGGAGAACCATTATAAGAAGCAAAAGCAGAAGGAGAAAGAGGGAGAAGAGGATTGAGAAGTAAGGATAAGGGTGAGATGAAGAAAGTAGAGGTGAGAAAGTAGAAGTGGTAGAGGAAGAGGAGACAACTGTTACATTGGCCATGGAAGATAATTTCAGTCATTTAAACAATTAAAAATAAATGGTTAAACACAGATTTTTAACTTCGGTACAGAAAAAGTAGTGATTCTATTATACAGATACAAAGATTAGACCCCGGTATAAATATAAAATTGGTATATGAATATAAATGTATAAAAAACAAATTGCATAAAAATTGATTTCATACTTTGTGTGTATCGGTATTTGAAACCATAGTTTGCCTTGTATTACACTTATGGGATTACATCACAACTATAATATTGGTAGTATTAACAAAATAAAAGTAGATTTCTTGTTAACTAGAATTGTAGATGCGTACAAGTGATGGTATGGGGCTGTTCTTCACTCTGTTTGTTCGGCAACGTAGTTCTGGTAATTTCTTAGTATGTCTAAGTACTCTTTTCTGAGTAATCTGGGGTAAGATGTTCTTTAATTGGTTCCTGGAAATACTTTTTCCAATGAAAGAGGTGCACAGCGAATGTCTCCTTTGCTCAAGTGTTTCCATATCAAAGCAGGTAAGAACGTTCTGGTAAGTAGTATACCGAGCACCAACGATGATGCGGAGGGCTCGCTTTTGGATTTTTTCTAAGCTTTCGCATTGTTTCTTGGTGATGCCGCTGTTCCAAACCGGTGTCCCATATTCGAGAATAGGCCGAACATATCCATCATATATGGTTAATAAATCGCGAACTGGAAGGCAGTGCCTTTTTAAGATACGTAGCATGTGAAGTTTTCCATTTGCTCTTTTGATGATATCTGTAACATTTGATTCCCATTTCAGGTCACTTTGGATCAGAATGCCGAGAAGCTTTATAGTATTGACGGATTGTAGTTCTAGACCGTCAACGCGAATTGCGGGTAGGACAGTAGGATTTCGTGAGAAATTGACTTCCATTGCGAAACACTTTGTGGCGTTCAGTTTCATGTGGTTGGCCTCTGACCAGGAGGCGAGATCAGTGACGGCACTCTGCATGTTGGACGGTTCATCTCGAGTGCGACATTCGACGAGCGTCATGTCGTCGACGTATTTGTAGGCGTTGATTCCGGTCGGTGGCGCTGCGTCATTAATCATGGCTAGAAAGATAATGGGCCCTAAGCGAGTTCCCTGTGGTACTCCAGCCTGCAACATCGACCAATTAGATAGAACTGATCTGTAACGGGTGCATTGTTGACGGGATTGCAAGAAACTCATGATCCATGGCACAATGCAGGGGCGAACTCCTAAGCTGATAAGTTTTGTTATGGCGATAGTATGGTCGATTCGGTCAAATGCTTTTGAAAAGTCTGTCACAACTATCGTTGATGAGGATTTTGGTTTGTCTGAATTAACAAACACTTTGTGTAGAACGTTAATAATACAGTGTGACGTTGATATGGTTTTTCGGTTTCCAAACTGCATCTGATCCAAATTGGGTTCTATGTCGTTAATTAACCATTTTGCGACGAAACCTTCTGTTATTTTGGCAAAATGATCTGTGAGTGATACAGGACGAAGCTTCTCAACAGATGGGGGGTTCGATTTGGGGATAGGCACTACAATTGCTCTTTTCCATTCATCAGGAACTACATTTTGTTGAAAAGACGAGTTGATCACGTGAGTGAGGGGAGTAGCGAGTTCATACGAGAATTCACGTATGATACGAGAGGGAATGCGATCCGGGCCACTCGCGGTATTTCGCTTAACTTTGGCGAGGGCCTTCTGTACCTCCCAAGGGTAGACTGTTGGACTTGGTTTGGGCGATGGCAGAAAAGCAGGTAGACAGGAGGCGTTTAGTGGGTCTAAGTCTCGTGAAATTGAAATGAAGTGCTCATTAATTGCGTTAGCAATCTCCTTGCTGTCCTCTGAATCTAGCCAAGGTACGGCAATGGGCGGCTGCTCCCGCTTCCCGCCTGTCATCACGCGAATCTCGCGGTACCAGGCAGCAGGGTTGCTCTTCTTCAGTCGCTGTACACGCGTTGGGTAATATTCCGATGATGCTTTTTCAATCATTCTTTTGATTTTATTACGTAGACGTTTCCAATCAGCATTACTATTATGTTGGTCATATACACGCTGCCGTTTGTGAATCAGATATTTTATCTCACCAGTAATCCATGGTTTATCCGTTTGGTGTAGTTTCATTTTACGAGTTGGGAAGTGGACGTTGATGGCAGCATAGAGGGTTTTATAGAAGGCGTGACACTGCGCGTTGACGTCACGTGGTTCAGTAACTTCTCTCCAATCATGTGAGCTCGCCCATCTACCGAAAGAACAGATTGCACTGGTAGGCATCGGACGATTTATGCGTGTTTTTGTCAAATTTGGCGTTGCTCTGTAATGTTTCGGCTCCCAGAGTAATGTCGCATGGTCAGATTGTCCAATCGGTGACAGAATTTTAACTTTGTCATAGAACTGGCTGATGTTAGAAATTATTTTGTCTAGTGTGCGTGTGCCCCTTGTTGGTTGGTGTACGATTTGTTTGTACCTCTGGTCATACAGAAGAGGGGTAACGTCGAGTTGATTAAAATCACCCATTACGATAAATCCCGCATTTGGGTGACTTGTAGTGAGAAGGTCCAAGGTTGATTGAATGTGGTCCATCAACCGTTCTGCGACTGCATTATCGGGCTGCGGATAATATATCACGGCGCAGAATAAGCACGAGATAGATCGTGGAAGACGAGTCGGTCGAACCTGTATCCATGATGAAATTTAAATGTGTTTGTTTGATTAATTACCTTTGTTGGTGGTGTGCCAGGTGAAAAACAAGCTTCTCTTTTATTCTCCGAATTTGACCCTTTTTTGCTTTTTGGTGTCGTTGCTTTCCTTTTTGGAGTAGAAGGGCTAGAAGAGCTAGAAGAGGCAATTACGGTGTGGTTTTGAAGTGTCCGTTCGTAGATTAGTTCGACTTGTTGACTTCTCATGGAGTGTACATTTATAACTTTCTTCACACAATTGTCGCATACATGCTGCGATTTGTTTGTAGAAAAGTCACCAAATATGTCTTTAAAACTCTTCTGCAAGCCACTCCTTAAAGTTTTCGTAGAATTTATATTAATGTAGTGTTTGCAGGTAACTATAGGGCAGTATCACAAATCATACACCACCTAACAGGTCTCATTGCATATTACTTTAGTCCTTCTTTCACATGATTTCAGTGCTATTTAATGCTATTTATTTCAGATTTCTTTCTAATTTATGTTCCCATTTGTTGCAATAAGCTATATTTCTCGTATTTATACTGATTTATTTTACAAGTTCAATATATCATGTTATGCTATGTTCTATGTTATATAAATTACATTATGTGTTATTAATTTTGTTTGTAAACTTTTGTAATTCGGCTAAACGCCGCGATGAAAGTTTTATTTGAAATGAACCATTTTGAATGAATGAATAATTGGCAAACTCAGTTTCAATTGCTAGTCAACTTTTATCCAATACGATGTATGCATGCTTAATAAATTGGGACAATAGTGCATGTGTTATAACAAATAGCATTGCACATAACTTTCACATTCACCAACATACACCCAGCTCCCAGGGCTCACAGGCAAGCATACACAGGCCGAGCACCTGAGCAAGGCCAACTGATCGGAACGAAACATGCATCATTCATGAGAGGATCCTTATTTGGGAAGCGGGGTCATGGGGTCACTGCTCATTAAATTCGGACCTCGCTGCCGAGATTAGCTGGTCGTTTTTTTCGGGGAAGGTGAATTGGTGGGGAGTACGCATTTCATAAACGCGCGCGCATTTGGGAAAGGGCGAAAGATTTAAACGACCATCAGCTGGTCTAATTCAGATCTAGCTCAGAGGGTTGGAAGCCATGACAGCGATGTGAACAAGGCGGAGCGCTCCTCACGAAGGAACAACTTTCGTGTCGTAGGAGTACAAGAAACGAAGGATGTTGGATTAGAAGACTGTGCTCAGATTGTTGAGGACATTATAAAAACCAAATTTAAATTGGAAGTCAAAGTGGAACGTGCCCTGCGGGAAGGAAAGAAAGGTGATAACCCCCGTCACATCATTGTGAAGACTTCTTCGTATGATGAGAAAGTCGCCATAATGAAGAGTGCAAGGGAAGCTTTGAAGGAGGATCCATTTTACTTTGTCAATGACCTAACCAAGCGTGATCTGGAGCAGAAGAGGAAACATAAGAAGGAAGTTCAAGATCTATATTCTAAAGGTACTAAACTTCGCTTCTACGCTGGACAGTGGAGAGGCAATGGAGGAGTGCCATACTTTACTGCATAGTGCAGCTTTAAACCTTCTTGACTGGGTGGCATTGTCCTCAGCATGGCTGTAGTCGTTTTGTTTATCTTAAGTTTGTGAATAGTCACCGTGAATGATTTATTAACATCTTTTGAGTGCCTTGCCGGCCTTGTTTCTGGCCAATGATATTTTCTCTCTCTCTCTCTCTCTCTCTTTCTCTTTCTTAGAACTCTTCCATTTTTCTCTTCTTCAAATTTGGTGCAAGCTGTTATGTAATCATGGTCTAAATAATTGTATAGTTCTTTTTTCTTTTCATTCTAGCTTAGATATTTTTGTTGAACTTATTCGTGTTAGCTTTTCTTCTGTAAACAGTATGTAATTAAGGAGTGGGTTCTGCAGTCAGTTGTTGTTTTTACATGTATTTATATGTGTTTTCATTACCTTTTAATTTTTGTACTATATTTCTTATATTTACTCATATTCATGTATTGTGTGTGTGTGTCTGTTTGTGTTTTGTTATGTATGCAAGTATGTATGCCATCTTGGGTAGTCATTTTCAAGACTTATATGTGTAAAGAGTTTATTGTGCCATCAATTTTCTTAATTGTAAATAATTGAAACCATTGTTGAAGAAGATGTTAACATAATGCTTAAAGATTGTGCATATACTGATTGTGGTGCATTGACCAGAATCTACATGGAAATTTTGATCTTTTGCATGTAAATGCCAAGAGTTTATGTAAGAATTATGATGAGATGTTACAATTGTTGTCTTGCTTAAAGCATGGTTTTTCTGTGATGGTGTCTCTGAAACTTGGTTTAAAACTTCAACTGAAATCAATATGTTTCAGATACCTGGCTATTCTTTTGTTCACATATGTAGGGCAGACAAAAATGGCGGTGGGGCATGTCTGTACACTAAAGATGATTTTGAATTTAAAGATGAAGTTCAGTTCTGGTCATGCGATTGCATTGTGAAAGAAACGGTGTTGAACCGACCAGAAAAGGTTGATCATCTAGCATATACAAATTGGTGTGTATTGCAAGGTTCTGGAATCATCAAAATGATAAGAAATTTGGCCAAGTCTTGGTAAAGTTACAAACACTTGCACAGAAAGATTGTATATGGGACTACACGAACACGTGGCGTAAAAAGCCGGCCCCCCGATTTTTACGATGTTACATGCATATTCAGAATATGAAGGCATTTGAAGAGCCATGCTTTTCAGGGAACATGTCTTAACTGATGTTCTTCCACACTTGCATAATAAGAATGAGTTATGTTCACAAATTATTTTTCACCTCTTCCCAGAACTCAACCTTCTCTTTAAATTCCGTTTTTATTTATCTGGATCCAATTCAGGTTATGAAATTGTTTTTGTTGAAATAACAAACCTCAGTAAAAAGATTGTTGTTGGATGTGTATATAGGGCTCCAAGCTATGATAGTGTATCCTATGTGGAAAACTTAGAACATCAGCTACAGATATTGAGTAGAGAAAACAAGGAAATATGTTTAATGGGTGACTTCAACATCAATTTAATGAATTATGATACTGATCGTAGTGTTAAAGATTTTGTAGATTTCATGTACTCATTTGGATTATTTTCACTAGTCACTAAACCTACCCGTATTACTGAAATTAGTGCAACATTGATTGACACTATTTTCACAAACTGTATTCAAAATTAGTTTAGCTCGGGTATAATATGTTCAGATATTTCAGATCATATGCCTATATTTTGTGTTAAAAAGGGCTCTGTGGTAACTTCTGTCAAGAGAGATGGACAAGTTATGAGGCGGTCAATAAATGATGAAAGAATCTCAAGGTTCAAGCAACACTTAGCTGAAATTAATTGGCAGGCTCTGCCTTCACTGGAAGGCGTCAATGAGTCATATGAACATTTTCTACAAATATTTCTGGAATTATATAATTTATGTTTCCCATTAATTGAGGTATCGATAAAAAGTAAATGTAAAAAGCCATGGGTAACTCGTGGTTTATTGAAAACAATTAATCATAAACATAAGCTTTATGGTAGTTATGTCAAGAGACCAACAACTGAGAATAAAAAGAAATATATTGATTATAATAATGTCTTGGTTAATACTCTTCGTATAGCCAAGCAAAATTATTACAATGATTTGTTCCACAGTGTTAAAGGTGATATTAGGAAAACTTGGTCTCATATCAATGAATTGTTAGGTCGGTCAAATAGGCATTCACTTCCTCAAGAGATGGATTTTAATGGAGTACTTCTTTCATCTGCCAAGGATAAGGCTGAACGTTTTAATAAATATTTCATTGGATTACCCATGAAAATCAGTGCAGACATTCCTCAAGTACCACAATCTTTTCATGATTATATGAAACAGTGTGATGATAATGCGTCAATGTTTCTAAAACCAACTTCAAAATCTTAGATCATCGATATTGTGTCGTCTTTGAAACCATCTAAATCTAGTGGTTCTGATGATATTTCACCTAGGATTATAAAGGAGTGCATTCACATTTGTATTAGGTAGAGCACTCAAAAAAATAATACACATAAGACATTCTTTATTTTGGTGTCATATTAAAGATATCAATGATATATTTATTTTGCTGCAAAAATTTTCAAATTCTGTCAAGGCATTCCTGAGATATGGTCTTTTGAAGATATCGTAAAATCATTCAAAAACCTGCCGCAAATAGCAAATTATGGCAAAAATGGATTTTTTACATGTTTAAGGGTGTTTTTTGACATAATAGAGTATTACATGGTCTTAAAAATGATATGTATTGTGAAACCAAAGTGAAATAAGCATGAAAAATAAAATTCAAGAACCAGACTTGTTGCATTTTGGTGCACCGGATTGACAAAAACCACATTTTGTTCAATTTCACCAATCCGCAGGTTTGGAAATGTTCAAAAAACGACTAAGTCCAGCTAATTAATATGCGTAAATGCAATATCTCAAGTTTTAAATGAGTCTGTTTGATACAACTTTGTGGCAAGCTTCAACTAATGAATCCCTATCCATTTATATAACAAGATTTATGAAAACTAATTAATTATGCAAATGAGCTGATAATTAGCTAATTACATATTCACAACACCGTTATGCAAATTAGACAATGTTTATATATTTTTTTTCCTTCTCACCTAACTTCCTGATCTATATAAAACAACTGTAGAAAGTTTGAGCTTTGTAGATGCTTGCATTCCCAAGACGAAAATCCAATTGAAACCAATTGAACACCAATTGAAATTTCAATTGGTTTCAATTGGTCTCAATAGGTCTCAATAGGTTTTAACAGGTTTCAATAGGACCTCAGATGTTTTCAATTGGTCCAGATTGGCCCCATTGGACAAATTGGCCCCATTGGCCCCATTGGCCTAGGCCCCATTAGACTTTAATGGGTCCCCAATTGGTTTCAATTGGTCCGGATTGGCCCCATTGGACAAATTGGCCCCATTGGCCCCATTGGCCTAGGCCCCATTAGACTTTAATGGGTCCCCAATTGGTTTCAATTGGTCCGGATTGGCCCCATTGGACAAATTGGACCCATTGGCCTAGGCCCCATTAGACTTTAATGGGTCCCCAATTGGTTTCAATTGGACCAATTGGCCTTAATTTGGACTTCAATTGGTCCCATTGAAACCAATTGGCCAATTGAAACCAACAAATCTAGGCATCTCATGAATATTCATTATCACTTTACACGTGTCACAGAAAAATAAATTTATCATGATTTGTTAAGCAAATTATGACAATGCACATCAATTTTGTGATTTCTTTATTCCTTCAGCAATTATTAACCAATAGATTATTTTGTCTGATCATGTTACAATTACATTCACGTTTTAACAATAGATATATTGATTTATATATTGATTATATGATTACTAACCAAAAAACAATATACATATTTAGTATATATATTTGTACGAGCCAATGACATTGTAAATGAAACTCTTGAATTCACTTCAAATGATCTTTGTGATGAAGTTAATGCAAATGAGATTGGAATATACCTAATTGGTGGACAGTTGCCAATATCGATTATGAAGTATCAATAATTTATCACTGGTTCTTCTAACTGGATCGATTTACCTATTGAATCCCCATTGAATGCCCCCATTGAATCCCGATTCAATACCAATTGGTAATTTGGAGTAAATGAAAAGTGAAACAATGGGTACCCATTGAAACCAATTGGCAATTGGTCCCCAATTTGGAGTAAATGGAAAGTGAAACAATGGGTACCCATTGAAACCAATTGGCAATTGGTCCCCATTGGAACCAATTGGCAATTGGTTTCCATTGTTTCACTTTCCATTTACTCCAAATTGGATTCAATGGGGACATTCAATGGGGATTCAATTGGATTTTCGTCTTGGGTTTGCTGAATAAAATGATGAGCTGAACTTTCGCAGCAATTTCCAGTAATGTTTCACTCGATGGATTAAAAATCGGAGCATGTGGCAAGAAACTATGGATGTTAAACTACTGAAAACCAGTTTAGGATTTGAAAATCGGGCAACATTTACGGATTTATGAGCATTTTCTGAAAATTCATTCAACTCAATGTAACTTCGTGTAGAAACAAAATTCCGATGTACCTGTTGCTGGGGTAGCCAGGGAAAGGTCACAGGTACCATATATGGTAAGGTCATTGAAATCCAGTGAATGAAACATTGGTGGCAAGTCCATTTTTTACAGGGGAGTTTTTTCCAATCTGCCGGGATATTTAGTGCAGTATTGTCCGTGGTGATTGCACACACCCACTGGCCCAATTTGCGCGGTGTCAAAAACATCCCTTTTTTAAAAAATAAAATAAATACTTTCCCTAATACCCACACCCACAGGATTTTAAGTATAGTGGGTTAAAAGAATGACTGAAATATCTGTGAAAAAATTATGTTGTTACATGTTTTTGAATTTTTTAAATCATAAGTTGAAAAATGGCTTCTCAGCATAGATTTGCTATTGCTGTGCACTGACGTGCACGGCAGAATGTATATGCATGCACTGTGATCAGCCTATTTGTATTGATCCCTTGTGTAAAATCATGAATATGTCTTTATCTCAGGGAGTTGTTCCTGATAAACTCAAGGTAGCTAAAGTGGTACCAGTGTATAAAAAATCTGACCGTAAAAACGTCATTAATTACAGGCCAATAGCATTGTTACCAATCTTTTCTAAAATTCTTGAGAAAATAATTGATAAACGCTTAAATGAGTTTCTATCTAAAAAGAATATCTTGATTCCTCAGCAGTGTGGTTTCCGTAAGCACTTCTCCACACAAATGGGTGTGTTTAATTTATTAAGTAATATCATAAAAGCTATTGATGGAGACAAGTATTGTTTGGGGATATTCTTAGATCTATCTAAGGCGTTTGATACCATTGACCATGGCATCCTCCTCAGAAAACTTGAGCATTATGGAATACGTGGTGTAGCATTGTCTTGGTTCCAAAGCTATTTGTTTGACAGGACACAATTTGTTGTGGTGAATGGTACTAATTCTCAACTTGCTTCTATTAAATATGGTGTACCTCAGGGTTCTGTTCTTGGTCCCCTGTTGTTCCTGATCTATATAAATGATATAATACACTCATCAACATTATTCATACTCACTTTTTGCTGATGATACCAGCTTGCTGTTGGCTGATAAGAAGGCTGAAGATTTATTAGGTGGGCTGTATCTAATACAGACCACCTTATAATTTTGTTAAAATTGCCTTTATTATTATTCTTTATTATTAGGTGGGCTGTATCTAATACAGACCACCTCATAATTTTGTTAAAATTGCCTTTATTATTATTTATTAGGTGGGCTGTATCTAATACAGACCACCTTATAATTTTGTTAAAATTGCCTTTATTAGGTGGGCTGTATCTAATACAGACCACCTCATAATTTTGTTAAAATTGCCTTTATTATTATTTATTAGGTGGGCTGTATCTAATACAGACCACCTTATAATTTTGTTAAAATTGCCTTTATTATTATTATTCTTTATTATTTATTTTTCTTATTTCGACCCACTTTTTTGTGTTCAAGATAATTTGAAAATGGCTCAATCAAATATCTTTAAATTTAACACACATATGTATAGGCATATTCACAAAGCATAGGAAGTTTTTCGACCTTGACCTTGACTGATGACGTCATCTAGGCGCCATTTTGTGAAAAATTTTGAAAATCAACTCATGATCATATCTTCATAACCAAAAGTAATTTCTCATTCATATTTATCATGATCAAGGTCAATATCAGTCCGGTCAATTTCAGGTCAAAAAACGCGCGCGTGCGCGTACGTCCGCGCGTCAGTGCGCGCGCAAAATTTCAAAATGCTCCAAATCGTCTCAATTTTTTTTTACATACGTTTCAGGCCATTTTAAGCATTTCATAAAAAATCGCGCACATGTGCATGCGCGCGCGTTTTCGCGCGTAACACCATTACATAACATAGAATCGCCATTTTTTTTTCTTTCATGATATTTCATATATTTGTTTGTACAATTTGATACCACGTTCATATCTTTATGACCATTAAAAACAAGATGAGCGTCCATTCAAGATAAATGTCCGTGCGCGCGAGCTCTTTTAATACATAGCATATATGGGCAAAATCATGCCTATACAAAATGCATTATAGCTCTTTGGAATGCACCGGGATCCTCAATTTGTTTTCATATTTAGATAGAGTATGAGTCGGAGATATGATTTCATGTCTCATTTGGCCATTAAGTGTATCGTGACATCATCACAATGGCCTTGGAAATCAAAATACGAATTTGCATATTATGACGTCAGCATATTTATGGAAAATGGATTGTATCTCTGTATATATTGATCAATTTTCTTCCAAATTTCGATATGTTGTAGCTATGATAATTCTCTACAAGTTTAATAATAACCATTCTTCATTTTGATGACGTCATTAGAGTGAAAATTTCGATTAAAGGCCTCATGTCAAAAATGACATAATTTGCATGTTATGCCTATAGAAGGTGATTTTAATTCACGTTATGAATCTACATGATATTGTTTTTTAAGAATTTGTAAGCAGTATGTCGCTTATTTTTGCTCTATTTTGTCTCAAATTTTAGTTGACCAGCCCACCTATACTTGTTCCAAACAAGTATTATATGTCTAGTTTATTTTTCTTATTTCGACCCACTTTTTTGTGTTCAAGATAATTTGAAAATGGCTCAATCAAATATCTTAAAATTTAACACACATATGTATAGGCATATTCACAAAACACAGCAAAATTTTCGACCTTGACCTTGACTGATGACGTCATCTAGGCGCCATTTTGTGAAAAATTTTGAAAATCAACTTATGATCATATCTTCATAACCAAAAGTAATATCTCATTCATATTTATCATGTTGTAGCTAAGACAATTCTCTATCAGCTCAGTAAAAACCATTTTTCATTTTGATGACGTCATCATACTGAAAATCTCGATTAAAGGCCTCATGTCAAAAGGCCTTCATAATTTGCGTTATCCCTATAGAAGGTGAATTTCGTTCACGTCATGAAACTACATGATATTGTTTTTCAAGAATATTTAAGCAGTATCTCGCTTATTTTTGCTCTATTTTGTCTCAAATTTAAGTTGACCAGCCCACCTATACTTGTTCCAAACAAGTATTATATGTCTAGTTATTATTATTTATTAGGTGGGCTGTATCTAATACAGACCACCTTATAATTTTGTTAAAATTGCCTTTATTATTATTATTAGGTGGGCTGTATCTAATACAGACCACCTTATAATTTTGTTAAAATTGCCTTTATTATTATTATTATTTATCAGGTGGGCTGTATCTAATACAGACCACCTTATATTTTTGTTAAAATCGTCTTTATTTATTATTTATTATTTATTTATTTTTCTTATTTCGACCCACTTTTTTGTGTGCAAGATAATTTGAAAATGGCTCAAACAAATATCTTAAAATTTATCACACATATGTATAGGCATATTCACAAAACACAGCAAATTTTTCGAGCTTGACCTTGACTGATGACGTCATCTAGGCGCCATTTTGTGAAAAATTTTGAAAATCAACTCATGATCATATCTTCATAACCAAAAGTAATTTCTCATTTATATTTATCATGATCAAGGTCAATATCAGTCCGGTCAATTTCAGGTCAAAAAACGCGCGCGTGCGCGTACGTCCGCGCGTCAGTGCGCGCGCAAAATTTCAAAATGCTCCAAATCGTCTCAAATTTTTTTTACATACGTTTCAGGCCATTTTAAGCATTTCATAAAAAATCGCGCACATGTGCATGCGCGCGCGTTTTCGCGCGTAACACCATTACATAACATAGAATCGCCATTTTTTTTTCTTTCATGATATTTCATATATTTGTTTGTACAATTTGATACCACGTTCATATCTTTATGACCATTAATAACAAGATGAGCGTCCAATCAAGATAAATGTCCGTGCGCGCGAGCTCTTTTAATACATAGCATATATGGGCAAAAACATGCCTATACAAAATCCATTATAGCTCTTTGGAATGCACCGGGATCCTCAATTTGTTTTCATATTTAGATAGAGTATGAGTCGGAGATATGATTTCATGTCTCATTTGGCCATTAAGTGTATCGTGACATCATCACAATGGCCTTGGAAATCAAAATACGAATTTGCATATTATGACGTCAGAATATTTATGGAAAATTGATTGTATCTCTGTAAATGTTGATCAATTTTCTTCAAAATTTCGATATGTTGTAGCTAAGACAATTCTCTACAAGCTTTAAAATAACCATTTTTCATTTTGATGACGTCATCATAGTGAAAATCTCGATTAAAGGCCTCATGTCAAAAGGCCTTTATAATTTGCCTTATCCCTATAGAAGGTGAATTTCGTTCACGTCATGAAACTACATGATATTGTTTTTTAAGAATTTTTAAGCAGTATCTCGCTTATTTTTGCTCTATTTTGTCTCAAATTTAAGTTGACCAGCCCACCTATACTTGTTCCAAACAAGTATTATATGTCTAGTTTATTATTTATTTTTCTTATTTCGACCCACTTTTTTGTGTTCAAGATAATTTGAAAATGGCTCAATTAAATATCTTAAAATTTAACACACATATGTATAGGCATATTCACAAAACACAGCAAATTTTTCGACCTTGACCTTGACTGATGACGTCATCTAGGCGCCATTTTGTGAAAAATTTTGAAAATCAACTTATGATCATATCTTCATAACCAAAAGTAATATCTCATTCATATTTATCATGATCAAGGTCAATATCAGTCCGATCAAATTCAGGTCAAAAAACGCGCGCGTGCGCGTACGTCCGCGCGTCAGTGCGCGCGCAAAATTTTTAAATGCTCAAATTCGTCTCAAATTTATTTTGCATACGTTTCAGGTCATTTTAAGCATTTTATAAAAAATCGCGCGTACGAGCATGCGCGCGCGTTTTCGCGCGTAACACCATTAAAAAACATAGAATCGCCATTTTTTTTTCTTTCATGATATTTCTCATATTTTTTCAAGGAATTTGATTCCATGTTTATCTCTTTATGACCATTATTAACAAGATGAGCGTAAATTCAAGATAAATGTCAGTGCGCACGAGGTCTTTTAATACATAGCATATATGGGCAAAAACATGCCTATACAAAATCCGTTATAGCTCTTTGGAATGCACCGGGATCCTCAATTTTTTTCATATTAAGATAGAGTATGAGTCGGAAATATGATTCCATGTCTAGTTTGGCCATTAAGTGTATCGTGACATCATCACAATGACCTTGGAACTCAAAATACGAATTTGCATATTATGACGTCAGCATATTTATGGAAAATTGATTGTATCTCTGTAAATATTGATCAATTTTCTTCAAAATTTCGATATGTTGTAGCTAAGACAATTCTCTACAAGCGCAGTAATAACTATTTTTCATTTTGATGACGTCATCATAGTGAAAATTTTGATTAAAGGCCTCATGTCAAAAACTTCATAATTTGCGTGTTATGCCTATAGAAGGTGAATTTAGTTCACGTTATGAATCTACATGATATTGTTTTTTAAGAATTTGTAAGCAGTATGTCGCTTATTTTTGCTCTATTTTGTCTCAAGTTTTAGTTGACCAGCCCACCTATACTTGTTCCAAACAAGTATTATATGTCTAGTTAGGTGGGCTGTATCTAATACAGACCACCTTATAATTTTGTTAAAATTGCCTTTATTATTATTAGGTGGGCTGTATCTAATACAGACCACCTTATAATTTTGTTAAAATTGCCTTTATTATTATTATTTATTTATTATTTATTTTTCTTATTTCGACCCACTTTTTTGTGTTCAAGATAATTTGAAAATGGCTCAATCAAATATCTTAAAATTTAACACACATATGTATAGGCATATTCACAAATCACAGCAAATTTTTCGACCTTGACCTTGACTAATGACGTCATCTAGGCGCCATTTTGTGAAATTTTTTGAAAATCAACTTATGATCATATCTTCATAACCAAAAGTAATATCTCATTCATATTTATCATGATCAAGGTCAATATCAGTCCGGTCAAATTCAGGTCAAAAAACGCGCGCGTGCGCGTACGTCCGCGCGTCATTACGCGCGCAAAAATTTTAAATGCTCGAAATCGTCTTAAATTTTTTTTGCATACGTTTCAGGTCATTTTAAGCATTTTATAAAAAATCGCGCGCACAAGCATGCGCGCGCGTTTTCGCGCGTTACACCATTACACAACATAGATTCGCCATTTTTTTTCTTTCATGATATTTCTCATATTTTTTCGAGGAATTTGATACCATGTTTATCTCTTTATGTCCATTAACAACAAGATGAGCGTCAATTCAAGAAAAATGCCCGTGCGCGCGAGCTCTTTTAATACATAGCATATATGGGCAAAAACATGCCTATACAAAATCCATTATAGCTCTTTGGAATGAACCGTGACCTTCAATTTTTTTCATATTTAGATAGAGTATGAGTCGAAGATATGATTCCATGTCTCATTTGGCCATTAAGTGTATCGTGACATCATCATAATGGCCTTGGATCTCAAAATACGAATTTGCATATTATGAAGTCAGCATATTTATTTAAAATTGATTGTATCTCTGTAAATATTTATCGATTTTCTTCCAAATTTCGATATGATGTAGCTTAGACAACTTTCTACAAGCTCAGTTACACCATTTTTCATTTTGATGACGTCATCATAGTGAAAATTACGATTAAAGGGCACATATCAGAAATGTCTTAAGTAGCGTGTTATGCCTATTGAAGGTGAATTTCTTTAATCTACATGACATTGTTTTTTTTAGCAGTATCTCGCTTATTTTTGCTCTATTTTGTCTCAAAGTTCAGTTTGACCAGCCCACCTATACTTGTTCCAAACAAGTATTATATGTCTAGTTATTTATTATTTATTTATTTATTTTTCTTATTTCGACCCACTTTTTTGTGTTCAAGATAATTTGAAAATGGTTCAATCAAATACCTTGAAATTTGGTACACATATGTATAGGCATATGAACAAAACACAGCACACTTTTCAACCTTGTTCTTGACTGATGACGTCATCTAGGCGCCATTTTGTGAAAAATTTTGAAAATCAACTCATGATCATATCTTCATAACCAAAAGTAATTTCTCATTCATATTTATCATGATCAAGGTCAATATCAGTCCGGTCAATTTCAGGTCAAAAAACGCGCGCGTGCGCGTACGTCCGCGCGTCAGTGCGCGCGCAAAATTTCAAAATGGTCCAAATCGTCTCAAATTTTTTTTACAGACGTTTCAGGCCATTTTAAGCATTTCATAAAAAATCGCGCACACGTGCATGCGCGCGCGTTTTCGCGCGTAACACCATTACATAACATAGAATCGCCATTTTTTTTTCTTTCATGATATTTCATATATTTGTTTGTACAATCTGATACCACGTTCATATCTTTATGACCATTAATAACAAGATGAGCGTCCATTCAAGATAAATGTCCGTGCGCGCGAGCTCTT
Organism: Strongylocentrotus droebachiensis; assembly: GCA_035222895.1. NCBI lineage: Eukaryota > Metazoa > Echinodermata > Echinoidea > Camarodonta > Strongylocentrotidae > Strongylocentrotus > Strongylocentrotus droebachiensis. The sequence continues at coordinate 65,878 of JAVYIG010006560.1, forward strand.
TTAATACATAGCATATATGGGCAAAAACATGCCTATACAAAATTAATTATAGCTCTTTGGAATGAACCGTGACCTTCAAATATTTTTCATATTTTGATAAATTTTGAGTCAAAGATATGATTCCATGTCTTATTTTGCCATTAAGTGTATCGTGACATCATCACAATGGCCTTGGAAATCAAAATACGAATTTGCATATTATGACGTCAGCATATTTATGGAAAATTGATTGTATCTCTGTAAATATTTATCAATTTTCTTCAAAATTTCGATATGTTGTAGCTAAGACAATTCTCTACAAGCTTTAAAATAACCATTTTTCATTTTGATGACGTCATCATAGTGAAAATCTCGATTAAAGGCCTCATGTCAAAAGGCCTTCATAATTTGCCTTATCCCTATAGAAGGTGAATTTCGTTCACGTCATGAAACTACATGATATTGTTTTTTAAGAATTTTTAAGCAGTATCTCGCTTATTTTTGCTCTATTTTGTCTCAAATTTAAGTTGACCAGCCCACCTATACTTGTTCCAAACAAGTATTATATGTCTAGTTAGGTGGGCTGTATCTAATACAGACCACCTTATAATTTTGTTAAAATTGCCTTTATTATTATTATTATTATTTATTTTTCTTATTTCGACCCACTTTTTTGTAGGCAAGATAACTTGAAAATGGTTTATTCAAATACCTTGAAATTTGGCACACATATGTATAGGCATATGGAGAAAACACGGCTATGTTTTAAACCTTGACCTTGACTGATGACGTCATCTAGGCGCCATTTTGTGAAAAATTTTGAAAATCAACTTATGATCATATCTTCATAACCAAAAGTAATATCTCATTCATATTTATCATGATCAAGGTCAATATCAGTCCGGTCAAATTCAGGTCAAAAAACGCGCGCGTGCGCGTACGTCCGCGCGTCATTACGCGCGCAAAAATTGTAAATGCTCGAAATCGTCTTAAATTTTGTTTGCATACGTTTCAGGTCATTTTAAGCATTTTATAAAAAATCGCGCGCACGAGCATGCGCGCGCGTTTTCGCGCGTAACACTATTACAAAACATAGAATCGCCATTTTTTTTTCTTTCTTGATATTTCTCATATTTTTTCAAGGAATTTGATACCATGTTTATCTCTTTATGACCATTATTAACAAGATGAGCGTAAATTCAAGATAAATGTCAGTGCGCGCAAGCTCTTGTAATACATAACATACATGGGCAAAAAAATGCCTATACACAATCCATTATAGCTCTTTGGGATGCACCTGGACCCCAATTCTGTTTTAATATTTGAAAAGAGTATGAGTCAGAAATATGATTTCATGTCTCATTTTGCCATTAAGTGTATCGTGACATCATCTTAATGGCCTTGGAACTCAAAATACGAATTTGCATATTATGACGTCAGCATATTTATGGAAAATTGATTGTATCTCTGTATATATTGATTGATTTTCTTCAAAATTTCAATATGTTGTAGCTAAGATAATTCTCTACAAGTTCAATAGTAACCCTTTTTCATTTTGATGACGTCATCAGAGTGAAAATTTTGATTAAAGGCCTCATGTCAGAAATTTCATAATTTGCGTGTTATGACTATAGAAGGTGAATTTCGTTCACGTAATGAATCTACATGATAGTGTTTTTTAAGAATTTTCAAGCAGTATCTCGCTTAATTTTGCTCTATTTTGTCTCAAATTTAAGTTGACCAGCCCACCTATACTTGTTCCAAACAAGTATTATATGTCTAGTTATTCTTTATTATTTATTTTTCTTATTTCGACCCACTTTTTTGTGTTCAAGATAATTTGAAAATGGCTCAATCAAATATCTTAAAATTTGGTACACATATGTATAGGCATATGAACAAGGCACAGCAAAGTTTTCAACCTTGACCTTAATTGATGACGTCATCTAGGAGCCATTTTGTGAAATTTTACTCATGATCATATTTTCATAACGGTAATTCATTTCTCATTCATATTTATCATGATCAAGGTCAATATGGGTCCGGTCAATTTCAGGTCAAAAAACGCGCGCGTCCGCGTACGTCCGCGCGTCAGTGCGCGCGCAAATTTTTTAAATGCTGAAAATCGTCTCAAATTTATTTTGCATACGTTTCAGGTCATTTTAAGCATTTTATAAAAAATCGCGCGTACGAGCATGCGCGCGCGTTTTCGCGCGTAACACCATTAAAAAACATAGAATCGCCATTTTTTTTTCTTTCATGATATTTCTCATATTTTTGCAAGGAATTTGATACCATGTTTATCTCTTTATGACCATTATTAACAAGATGAGCGTAAATTCAAGATAAATGTCAGTGCGCGCGAGCTCTTTTAATACATAGCATATATGGGCAAAAACATGCTTATACAAAATCCGTTATAGCTCTTTGGAATGCACCGGGATCCTCAATTTTTTTTCATATTTAGATAGAGTATGAGTCGGAAATATGATTCCATGTCTCATTTGGCCATTAAGTGTATCGTGACATCATCACAATGGCCTTGGAACTCAAAATACGAATTTGCATATTATGACGTCAGCATATTTATGTAAAATTGATTGTTTCTCTGTAAATATTGATCAATTTTCTTCAAAATTTCAATATGTTGTAGCTAAGACAATTCTCTACAAGCGCAGTAATAATCATTTTTCATTTTGATGACGTCATCATAGTGAAAATTTTGATTAAAGGCCTCATGTCAAAAACTTCATAATTTGCCTTATCCCTATAGAAGGTGAATTTCGTTCACGTCATGAAACTACATGATATTGTTTTTTAAGAAGTTTTAAGCAGTATTTCGCTTATTTTTGCTCTATTTTGTCTCAAATTTTAGTTGACCAGCCCACCTATACTTGTTCCAAACAAGTATTATATGTCTAGTTATTTATTTATTATTTATTTTTCTTATTTCGACCCACTTTTTTGTGTTCAAGATAATTTGAAAATGGCTCAATCAAATATCTTAAAATTTAACACACATATGTATAGGCATATTCACAAAACACAGCAAATTTTTAGACCTTGACCTTGACTGATGACGTCATCTAGGCGCCATTTTGTGAAAAATTTTGAAAATCAACTTATGATCATATCTTCATAACCAAAAGTAATATCTCATTCATATTTATCATGATCAAGGTCAATATCAGTCCGATCAAATTCAGGTCAAAAAACGCGCGCGTGCGCGTACGTCCGCGCGTCAGTGCGCGCGCAAAATTTTTAAATGCTCAAATTCGTCTCAAATTTATTTTGCATATGTTTCAGGTCATTTTAAGCATTTTATAAAAAATCGCGCGTACGAGCATGCGCGCGCGTTTTCGCGCGTAACACCATTAAAAAACATAGAATCGCCATTTTTTTTTCTTTCATGATATTTCTCATATTTTTTCAAGGAATTTGATTCCATGTTTATCTCTTTATGACCATTATTAACAAGATGAGCGTAAATTCAAGATAAATGTCAGTGCGCGCGAGGTCTTTTAATACATAGCATATATGGGCAAAAACATGCCTATACAAAATCCGTTATAGCTCTTTGGAATGCACCGGGATCCTCAATTTTTTTCATATTAAGATAGAGTATGAGTCGCAAATATGATTCCATGTCTAGTTTGGCCATTAAGTGTATCGTGACATCATCACAATGGCCTTGGAACTCAAAATACGAATTTGCATATTATGACGTCAGCATATTTATGGAAAATTGATTGTATCTCTGTAAATATTGATCAATTTTCTTCCAAATTTCGATATGTTGTAGCTAAGACAATTTTCTACAAGCTTAGTTTACACTATTTTTAATTTTGATCACGTCATCATAGTGAAAATTACGATTAAAGGGCACATATCAGAAATTTCTTACGTTGCGTGTTATGCCTATAGAAGGTGAATTTAGTTCACGTCATGAATCTACATGATATTGTTTTTTAAGAATTTTTAAGCAGTATGTCGCTTATTTTTGCTCTATTTTGTCTCAAGTTTTAGTTGACCAGCCCACCTATACTTGTTCCAAACAAGTATTATATGTCTAGTTATTATTATTCTTTATTTATCAGGTGGGCTGTATCTAATACAGACCACCTTATATTTTTGTTAAAATCGCCTTTATTAGGTGGGCTGTATCTAATACAGACCACCTTATAATTTTGTTAAAATTGCCTTTATTATTATTATTAGGTGGGCTGTATCTAATACAGACCACCTTATAATTTTGTTAAAATTGCCTTTATTATTATTATCAGGTGGGCTGTATCTAATACAGACCACCTTATATTTTTGTTAAAATCGTCTTTATTTATTATTTATTATTTATTAGGTGGGCTGTATCTAATACAGACCACCTTATAATTTTGTTAAAATTGCCTTTATTATTATTATTTATTTATTATTTATTTTTCTTATTTCGACCCACTTTTTTGTGTTCAAGATAATTTGAAAATGGCTCAATCAAATATCTTAAAATTTAACACACATATGTATAGGCATATTCACAAAACACAGCAAATTTTTCGACCTTGACCTTGACTGATGACGTCATCTAGGCGCCATTTTGTGAAAAATTTTGAAAATCAACTTATGATCATATCTTCATAACCAAAAGTAATATCTCATTCATATTTATCATGATCAAGGTCAATATCAGTCCGGTCAAATTCAGGTCAAAAAACGCGCGCGTGCGCGTACGTCCGCGCGTCATTACGCGCGCAAAAATTTTAAATGCTCGAAATCGTCTTAAATTTTTTTTGCATACGTTTCAGGTCATTTTAAGCATTTTATAAAAAATCGCGCGTACGAGCATGCGCGCGCGTTTTCGCGCGTAACACCATTAAAAAACATAGAATCGCCATTTTTTTTTCTTTCATGATATTTCTCATATTTTTTCAAGGAATTTGATTCCATGTTCATCTCTTTATGACCATTAATATTAAGATGAGCGTCCATTCAAGATAAATGTCCGTGCGCGCGAGCTCTTTTAATACATAGCATATATGGGCAAAAACATGCCTATACAAAATCCATTATAGCTCTTTGGAATGCACCGGGATCCTCAATTTTTTTCATATTAAGATAGAGTATGAGTCGGAAATATGATTCCATGTCTCATTTGGCCATTAAGTGTATCGTGACATCATCACAATGGCCTTGGAACTCAAAATACGAATTTGCATATTATGACGTCAGCATATTTATGTAAAATTGATTGAATCTCTGTAAATATTGATCAATTTTCTTCAAAATTTCGATATGTTGTAGCTAAGACAATTTTCTACAAGCGCACTAATAATAATTTTTCATTCTGATGACGTCATCATAGTGAACACTTTCATTAAAGGCCTCATGTCAAAAACTTCATAAATTGCGTGTTATTCCTATAGAAGGTGAATTTAGTTCACGTTATGAATCTACATGATATTGTCTTTTAAGAATTTGTAAGCAGTATGTCGCTTATTTTTGCTCTATTTTGTCTCAAATGTTAGTTGACCAGCCCACCTATACTTGTTCCAAACAAGTATTATATGTCTAGTTTATTTTTCTTATTTCGACCCACTTTTTTGTGTGCAAGATAATTTGAAAATGGCTCAAACAAATATCTTAAAATTTAACACACATATGTATAGGCATATTCACAAAACACAGCAAATTTTTCGACCTTGACCTTGACTGATGACGTCATCTAGGCGCCATTTTGTGAAAAATTTTGAAAATCAACTCATGATCATATTTTCATAACCAAAAGTGATTTCTCATTCATATTTATCATGATCAAGGTCAATATCAGTCCGGTCAATTTCAGGTCAAAAAACGCGCGCGTGCGCGTACGTCCGCGCGTCAGTGCGCGCGCAAAATTTCAAAATGCTCCAAATCGTCTCAAATTTTTTTTACATACGTTTCAGGCCATTTTAAGCATTTCATAAAAAATCGCGCACATGTGCATGCGCGCGCGTTTTCGCGCGTAACACCATTACATAACATAGAATCGCCATTTTTTTTTCTTTCATGATATTTCATATATTTGTTTGTACAATTTGATACCACGTTCATATCTTTATGACCATTAATAACAAGATGAGCGTCCATTCAAGGTAAATGTCCGTGCGCGTGAGCTCTTTTAATACATACTGTAGCATAATGGCCAAAACATGCCTATACAAAATGCATTATAGCTCTTTGGAATGCACCGGGATCCTCAATTTGTTTTCATATTTAGATAGAGTATGAGTCGGAGATATGATTTTATGTCTCATTTGGCCATTAAGTGTATCGTGACATCATCACAATGGCCTTGGAAATCAAAATACGAATTTGCATATTATGACGTCAGCATATTTATGGAAAATTGATTGTATCTCTGTAAATATTGATCAATTTTCTTCAAAATTTCGATATGTTGTAGCTAAGACAATTCTCTACAAGCTTTAAAATAACCATTTTTCATTTTGATGACGTCATCATAGTGAAAATCTCGATTAAAGGCCTCATGTCAAAAGGCCTTCATAATTTGCCTTATCCCTATAGAAGGTGAATTTCGTTCACGTCATGAAACTACATGATATTGTTTTTTAAGAATTTTTAAGCAGTATCTCGCTTATTTTTGCTCTATTTTGTCTCAAATTTAAGTTAACCAGCCCACCTATACTTGTTCCAAACAAGTATTATATGTCTAGTTATTATTTATTTTTCTTATTTCGACCCACTTTTTTGTAGGCAAGATAACTTGAAAATGGTTTATTCAAATACCTTGAAATTTGGCACACATATGTATAGGCATATGGAGAAAACACGGCTATGTTTTCAACCTTGACCTTGACTGATGACGTCATCTAGGCGCCATTTTGTGAAATTTTCTGAAAATCAACTCATGATCATATCTTCATAACCAAAAGTAATTTCACCTTCATATTTATCATGATCTAGGTCAATATCAGTCCGGTCAATTTCAGGTCAAAAAACGCGCGCGTGCGCGTACGTCCGCGCGTCAGTGCGCGCGCAAAATTTTTAAATGCTCAAATTCGTCTCAAATTTATTTTGCATACGTTTCAGGTCATTTTAAGCATTTTATAAAAAATCGCGCGTACGAGCATGCGCGTGCGTTTTCGCGCGTAACACCATTAAAAAACATAGAATCGCCATTTTTTTTTCTTTCATGATATTTCTCATATTTTTTCAAGGAATTTGATTCCATGTTTATCTCTTTATGACCATTATTAACAAGATGAGCGTAAATTCAAGATAAATGTCAGTGCGCGCGAGGTCTTTTAATACATAGCATATATGGGCAAAAACATGCCTATACAAAATCCGTTATAGCTCTTTGGAATGCACCGGGATCCTCAATTTTTTTCATATTAAGATAGAGTATGAGTCGGAAATATGATTCCATGTCTAGTTTGGTCATTAAGTGTATCGTGACATCATCACAATGGCCTTGGAACTCAAAATACGAATTTGCATATTATGACGTCAGCATATTTATGTAAAATTGATTGTATCTCTGTAAATATTCATCAATTTTCTTCAAAATTTCGATATGTTGTAGCTAAGACAATTCTCTACAAGCTCAGTAATAACCATTTTTCATTTTAATGACGTCATCATAGTGAAAATTTTGATTAAAGGCCTCATGTCAAAAACTTCATAATTTGCGTGTTATGCCTATAGAAGGTGAATTTAGTTCACGTTATGATTCTACATGATATTGTTTTTTTAAGAATTTGTAAGCAGTATGTCGCTTATTTTTGCTCTATTTTGTCTCAAATTTTAGTAGACCAGCCCACCTATACTTGTTCCAAACAAGTATTATATGTCTAGTTTATTTATTTATTTATTTTTCTTATTTCGACCCACTTTTTTGTGTTCAAAATAATTTGAAAATGGCTCAATCAAATGTCCTAAAATTTGGCACACATATGTATAGGCATATGAACAAAGCACAGCAAAGTTTTCAACCTTGACTTTGACTGATGACGTCATCTAGGCGCCATTTTGTGAAAATCAACTTATGATTATATCTTCATAACCGAAAGTAATTTCTCATTCATATTTATCATGATCAAGGTCAATATTAGTCCGGTCAATGTCAGGTCAAAAAACGTGCGCATGCGCGTACTTCCGCGCGTCAATGCGCGCGCAAAAATTTAAAATGCTGAAAATCGTCTCAAATTTATTTTGCATACATTTCAGGTCATTTTAAGCATTTTATAAAAAATCGCGCGCACACACATGCGCGCGCGTTTTCGCGCGTAACACCATTACACAACATAGAATCGCCATTTTTTTCTTTCATGATATTTCACATATTTTTACAAACAAATTGATACCATGTTTATCTCTTTATGACTATTATTAACGGAATGAGCGTCCCCTTAACATAAATATCCGTGCGCGCGAGCTCATGTAATACATAACATACATGGGCAAAAACATGCCTATACAAAATCCATTATAGCTCTTTAGGATGCACCTGGACCCCAATTTTGTTTTCATATTCGAAAAGAGTATGAGTTGGAGATATGATTTTATGTCTCATTTGGCCATTAAGTGTATCGTGACATCACCTTAATGGCCTTGGAACACAAAATATGAATTTGCATATTATGACGTCAGCATATTTATGGAAAATTGATTGTATGTCTGTAAAAATTGATCGATTTTCTTCCAAATGTCGATATGTTGTAGTTGAGATAATTCTCTACAAGCTCAATAATTACCATTTTTCATTTTGATGACGTCATCATAGTATGAATTTCGATTAAAGGCCTCATGTCAGAAATTTCATAATATGCGTGTTATGCCCATAAAAGGTGAATTTCGGTCACATAATGAATCTACACGATATTGTTTTTTAAGAATTTTTAAGCAGTATCTCGCTTATTTTTGCTCTATTTTGTCTCAAATTTTAGTTGCCAGCCCACCTATACTTGTTCCAAACAAGTATTATATGTCTAGTCAGGTGGGCTGTATCTAATACAGACCACCTTATGTTTTTGTTAAAATCGCCTTTATTTATTATTTATTATTTATTTATTTATTATTCTTATTTCGACCCACTTTTTTGTGTTCAAGATAATTTGAAAATGGCTCAATCAAATATCTTTAAATTTAAGACACATATGTATAGGCATATTCACAAAACACAGCAAATTTTTCGACCTTGACCTTGACTGATGACGTCATCTAGGCGCCATTTTGTGAACAATTTTGAAAATCAACTTATGATCATATCTTCATAACCAAAAGTAATATCTCATTCATATTTATCATGATCAAGGTCAATATCAGTCCGGTCAAATTCAGGTCAAAAAACGCGCGCGTGCGCGTACGTCCGCGCGTCATTACGCGCGCCAAAATTTTAAATGCTCGAAATCGTCTTAAGTTTTTTTTGCATACGTTTCAGGTCATTTTAAGCATTTTATAAAAAATCGCGCATACGAGCATGCGCGCGCGTTTTCGCGCGTTACACCATTACACAACATAGAATCGCCATTTTTTTTTCTTTCATGATATTTCTCATAATTTTTCGAGGAATTTGATACCATGTTTATCTCTTTATGTTCATTAACAACAAGATGAGCGTCAATTCAAGAAAAATGCCCGTGCGCGCGAGCTCTTTTAATACATAGCATATATGGGCAAAAACATGCCTATACAAAATCCATTATAGCTCTTTGGAATGAACCGTGACCTTCAATTTTTTTCATATTTAGATAGAGTATGAGTCGAAGATATGATTCCATGTCTCATTTGGCCATTAAGTGTATCGTGACATCATCAAAATGGCCTTGGAACTCAAAATACGAATTTGCATATTATGACGTCAACATATTTATGGAAAGTTGATTGTATCTCTGTAAATATTGATCAATTTTCTTCAAAATTTCGATATGTTGTAGCTAAGACAATTCTCTACAAGCTCAGTGATAATCATTTTTCAGTTTCATGACGTCATCATAGTGAAAATCTCGATTAAAGGCCTTCATAATTTGCGTTATCCCTATAGAAGGTGAATTTCGTTCACGTCATGAAACTACATGATATTGTTTTTTAAGAATTTTTAAGCAGTATCTCGCTTATTTTTGCTCTATTTTGTCTCAAATTTAAGTTGACAAGCCCACCTATACTTGTTCCAAACAAGTATTATATGTCTAGTCAGGTGGGCTGTATCTAATACAGACCACCTTATATTTTTGTTAAAATCGCCTTTATTTATTTATTATTTATTTATTTATTTTTCTTATTTCGACCCACTTTTTTGTGTTCAAAATAATTTGAAAATGGCTCAATCAAATGTCCTAAAATTTGGCACACATATGTATAGGCATATGAACAAAGCACAGCAAAGTTTTCAACCTTGACTTTGACTGATGACGTCATCTAGGCGCCATTTTGTGAAAATCAACTTATGATTATATCTTCATAACCGAAAGTAATTTCTCATTCATATTTATCATGATCAAGGTCAATATTAGTCCGGTCAATGTCAGGTCAAAAAACGCGCGCATGCGCGTACTCCCGCGCGTCAATGCGCGCGCAAAAATTTAAAATGCTCAAAATCGTCTCAAATTTATTTTGCATACGTTTCAGGTCATTTTAAGCATTTTATAAAAAATCGCGCGCACACACATGCGCGCGCGTTTTCGCGCGTAACACCATTACACAACATAGAATCGCCATTTTTTTCTTCCATGATATTTCACATATTTTTACAAACAAATTGATACCATGTTTATCTCTTTATGACTATTATTAACGGAATGAGCGTCCCCTTAACATAAATATCCGTGCGCGCGAGCTCTTGTAATACATAACATACATGGGCAAAAACATGCCTATACAAAATCCATTATAGCTCTTTAGGATGCACCTGGACCCCAATTTTGTTTTCATATTCGAAAAGAGTATGAGTTGGAGATATGATTTCATGTCTCATTTGGCCATTAAGTGTATCGTGACATCACCTTAATGGCCTTGGAACACAAAATATGAATTTGCATATTATGACGTCAGCATATTTATGGAAAATTGATTGCATGTCTGTAAAAATTGATCGATTTTCTTCCAAATGTCGATATGTTGTAGTTGAGATAATTCTCTACAAGCTCAATAATTACCATTTTTCATTTTGATGACGTCATGATAGTATGAATTTCGATTAAAGGCCTCATGTCAGAAATTTCATAATATGCGTGTTATGCCCATAAAAGGTGAATTTCGGTCACATAATGAATCTACACGATATTGTTTTTTAAGAATTTTTAAGCAGTATCTCGCTTATTTTTGCTCTATTTTGTCTCAAATTTTAGTTGCCAGCCCACCTATACTTGTTCCAAACAAGTATTATATGTCTAGTTATTATTTATTTTTCTTATTTCGACCCACTTTTTTGTAGGCAAGATAACTTGAAAATTGTTTATTCAAATACCTTGAAATTTGGCACACATATGTATAGGCATATGGAGAAAACACGGCTATGTTTTCAACCTTGACCTTGACTGATGACGTCATCTAGGCGCCATTTTGTGAAATTTTCCGAAAATCAACTCTTGATCATATCTTCATAACCAAAAGTGATTTTTCAATCATATTTATCATGATTAAGGTCAATATCAGTCCGGTCAATTTCAGGTCAAAAAACCCGCACGTGCGCGTACGTCCGCGCGTCAGTGCGCGCGCAAAATTTTTAAATGCTCAAATTCGTCTCAAATTTATTTTGCATACGTTTCAGGTCATTTTAAGCATTTTATAAAAAATCGCGCGTACGAGCATGCGCGCGCGTTTTCGCGCGTCACACCATTAAAAAACATAGAATCGCCATTTTTTTTTCTTTCATGATATTTCTCATATTTTTTCAAGGAATTTGATTCCATGTTTATCTCTTTATGACCATTATTAACAAGATGAGCGTAAATTCAAGATAAATGTCAGTGCGCGCGAGGTCTTTTAATACATAGCATATATGGGCAAAAACATGCCTATACAAAATCCGTTATAGCTCTTTGGAATGCACCGGGATCCTCAATTTTTTTCATATTAAGATAGAGTATGAGTCGGAAATATGATTCCATGTCTAGTTTGGCCATTAAGTGTATCGTGACATCATCACAATGGCCTTGGAACTCAAAATACGAATTTGGATATTATGACGTCAGCATATTTATGTAAAATTGATTGTATCTCTGTAAATATTGATCAATTTTCTTCAAAATTTCGATATGTTGTAGCTAAGACAATTCTCTACAAGCTTTATAATAACCATTTTTCATTTTGATGACGTCATCATAGTAAAAATCTCGATTAAAGGCCTCATGTCAAAAGGCCTTCATAATTTGCCTGATCCCTATAGAACGTGAATTACGTTCACGTCATGAATCTACATGATATTGTTTTTTAAGAATTTGTAAGCAGTATGTCGCTTATTTTCCTCTATTTTGTCTCAAATTTTAATTGACCAGCCCACCTATACTTGTTCCAAACAAGTATTATATGTCTAGTTATTATTATCAGGTGGGCTGTATCTAATACAGACCACCTTATATTTTTGTTAAAATCGTCTTTATTTATTATTTATTATTTATTTATTTTTCTTATTTCGACCCACTTTTTTGTGTGCAAGATAATTTGAAAATGGCTCAAACAAATATCTTAAAATTTAACACACATATGTATAGGCATATTCACAAAACACAGCAAATTTTTCGGCCTTGACCTTGACTGATGACGTCATCTAGGCGCCATTTTGTGAAAAATTTTGAAAATCAACTCATGATCATATCTTCATAACCAAAAGTAATTTCTCATTCATATTTATCATGATCAAGGTCAATATCAGTCCAGTCAATTTCAGGTCAAAAAACGCGCGCGTGCGCGTACGTCCGCGCGTCAGTGCGCGCGCAAAATTTCAAAATGCTCTAAATCGTCTCAAATTTTTTTTACATACGTTTCAGGCTATTTTAAGCATTTCATAAAAAATCGCGCACACATGCATGCGCGCGCGTTTTCGCGCGTAACACCATTACATAACATAGAATCGCCATTTTTTTTTCTTTCATGATATTTCATATATTTGTTTGTACAATTTGATACCACGTTCATATCTTTATGACCATTAATAACAAGATGAGCGTCCATTCAAGATAAATGTCCGTGCGCGCGAGCTCTTTTAATACATAGCATATATGGGCAAAAACATGCCTATACAAAATGCATTATAGCTCTTTGGAATGCACCGGGATCCTCAATTTGTTTTCATATTTAGATAGAGTATGAGTCGGAGATATAATTTCATGTCTCATTTGGCCATTAAGTGTATCGTGACATCATCACAATGGCCTTGGAAATCAAAATACGAATTTGCATATTATGACGTCAGCATATTTATGGAAAATTGATTGTATCTCTGTAAATATTGATCAATTTTCTTCAAAATTTCGATATGTTGTAGCTAAGACAATTCTCTACAAGCTATAAAATAACCATTTTTCATTTTGATGACGTCATCATAGTGAAAATCTCGATTAAAGGCCTCATGTCAAAAGGCCTTCATAATTTGCCTTATCCCTATAGAAGGTGAATTTCGTTCACGTCATGAAACTACATGATATTGTCTTTTAAGAATTTGTAAGCAGTATGTCGCTTATTTTTGCTCTATTTTGTCTCAAATGTTAGTTGACCAGCCCACCTATACTTGTTCCAAACAAGTATTATATGTCTAGTTTATTATTTATTTTTCTTATTTCGACCCACTTTTTTGTGTTCAAGATAATTTGAAAATGGCTCAATCAAATATCTTAAAATTTAACACACATATGTATAGGCATATTCACAAAACACAGCAAATTTTTCGACCTTGACCTTGACTGATGACGTCATCTAGGCGCCATTTTGTGAAAAATTTTGAAAATCAACTTATGATCATATCTTCATAACCAAAAGTAATATCTCATTCATATTTATCATGATCAAGGTCAATATCAATCCGATCAAATTCAGGTCAAAAAACGCGCGCGTGCGCGTACGTCCGCGCGTCATTACGCGCGCAAAATTTGTAAATGCTCGAAATCGTCTTAAATTTTTTTTGCATACGTTTTAGGTCATTTTAAGCATTTTATAAAAAATCGCGCGCACAAGCATGCGCGCGCGTTTTCGCGCGTTACACCATTACACAACATAGAATCGCCATTTTTTTTTCTTTCATGATATTTCTCATATTTTTTCGAGGAATTTGATACCATGTTTATCTCTTTATGTCCATTCACAACAAGATGAGCGTCAATTCAAGAAAAATGCCCGTGCGCGCGAGCTCTTTTAATACATAGCATATATGGGCAAAAACATGCCTATACAAATTCATTATAGCTCTTTGGAATGAACCGTGACCTTCAATTTTTTTCATATTTAGATAGAGTATGAGTCGAAGATATGATTCCATGTCCCATTTGGCCATTAAGTGTATCGTGACATCATCATAATGGCCTTGGATCTCAAAATACGAATTTGCATATTATGAAGTCAACATATTTATGTAAAATTGATTGTATCTCTGTAAATATTTATCGATTTTCTTCCAAATTTCGATATGATGTAGCTTAGACAATTTTCTACAAGCTCAGTCATCACCATTTTTCATTTTGATGACGTCATCATAGTGAAAATTACGATTAAAGGGCACATATCAGAAATTTCTTAAGTAGCGTGTTATGCCTATTGAAGGTGAATTTCGTACATCTTTAATCTACATGACATTGTTTTTTTTAGCAGTATCTCGCTTATTTTTGCTCTATTTTGTCTCAAAGTTCAGTTTGACCAGCCCACCTATACTTGTTCCAAACAAGTATTATATGTCTAGTTAGGTGGGCTGTATCTAATACAGACCACCTTATATATTTGTTAAAATCGCCTTTATTTATTTATTATTTATTTATTTTTCTTATTTCGACCCACTTTTTTGTGTGCAAGATAATTTGAAAATGGCTCAATAAAATACCTTGAAATTTGGCACACATATGTATAAGCATATGCAAAAAACACAGCAAATTTTTCAACCTTGACCTTGACTGATGACGTCATCTAGGCGCCATTTTGTGAAATTTTCTGAAAATCAACTCATGATGATATCTTCGTAACCAAAAGTAATTTCACATTCATATTTATCATGATCAAGGTCAATATCAGTCCGGTCAATTTCGGGTCAAAAAACGCGCGCGTGCGCGTACGTCCGCGCGTCAGTGCGCGCGCAAAATTTTGAAATGCTCAAAATCGTCTTAAATTTATTTTGCATACGTTTCAGGTCATTTTAAGCATTTTATAAAAAATCGCGCGTACGAGCATGCGCGCGCGTTTTCGCGCGTAACACCATTACAAAACATAGAATCGCCATTTTTTTTTCTTTCATGATATTTCTCATATTTTTTCAAGGAATTTGATACCATGTTTATCTCTTTTTGACAATTATTAACAAGATGAGCGTAAATTCAAGATAAATGTCAGTGCGCGCGAGCTCTTTTAATACATAGCATATATGGGCAAAAACATGCCTATACAAAATCCATTATAGCTCTTTGGAATGAACCGTGACCTTCAATGCTTTTTCATATTTAGATAGAGTATGAGTCGGAAATATGATTCCATGTCTCATTTGGCCATTAAGTGTATCGTGACATCATCACAATGGCCTTGGAACTCAAAATACGAATTTGCATATTATGACGTCAGCATATTTATGTAAAATTGATTGTATCTCTGTAAATATTGATCAATTTTCTTCAAAATTTCGATATGTTGTAGCTAAGACAATTCTCTACAAGCGCAGTAATAACCATTTTTCATTTTGATGACGTCATCATAGTGAAAATTATGATTAAAGGCCTCATGTCAAAAACTTCATAATTTGCGTGTTATGCCTATAGAAGGTGAATTTAGTTCACGTTATGAATCTACATGATATTGTCTTTTAAGAATTTGTAAGCAGTATGTCGCTTATTTTTGCTCTATTTTGTCTCAAATGTTAGTTGACCAGCCCACCTATACTTGTTCCAAACAAGTATTATATGTCTAGTTAGGTGGGCTGTATCTAATACAGACCACCTCATAATTTTGTTAAAATTGCCTTTATTATTATTTATTATTTATTTATTATTTATTTTTCTTATTTCGACCCACTTTTTTGTGAGCAAGATAACTTTAAAATGGCTCTATCAAATGTCTTAAAATTTAGCACACATATGTATAGGCATTAAAACAAAACACAGACATTTTTTCAACCTTGACCTTGACTGATGACGTCATCTAGGCGCCATTTTGTAAAATTTTCTGAAAATCAACTCATGACCATATCTTCATAACCAAAAGCCATTTCTTATTCATATTTATCATGATGAAGGTCATTATCAGTCCGGTCAATTTCAGATCAAAAAACGCGCGCATGCGCGTACGTCCGCGCGTCAGTGCGCGCGCAAAATTTTAAAATGCTCAAAATCGTCTCAAATTTATTTTGCATACGTTTCAAGTCATTTTAAGCATTTTATAAAAAATCGCGCACACGCCCATGCGCGCGCGTTTTCGCGCGTAACACCATTACAAAACATAGAATCGCCATTTTTTTTTCTTTCATGATATTTCTCTAATTTTTTCGAGGAATTTGATACCATGTTTATCTCTTTACGACTATTAATAACAAGATGAGCGTCAATTCAAGATAAATGTCCGTGCGCGCGAGCTCTTTTAATACATAGCATATATGGGCAAAAACATGCCTATACAAAATCCATTATAGCTCTTTGGAATAAGCCGTGACCTTCAATTTGTTTTCATATTTAGATAGAGTATGAGTCGGAAATATGATTTAATGTCTCATTTGGCGATTAAAAATATTTTGACATCATCATAATGGCCTTCGAACTAAAAATAGGAATTTGCATAATATGACGTCAGCATATTTATGGAAAATTGATTGTATATCTGTATATATTGATCAATTTTCTTCAAATTTTCGATATGTTGTAGCTATGATAATTCTCTACAAGTTCAATAATAACCATTTTTCATTTTGATGACGTCATCAGAGTAAATATTTCGATTAAAGGCCTAATGTCAGAAATTTCATAATTTGCGTGTTATGACTATAGAAGGTGAATTTCGTTCACGTAATGAATCTACATGATATTGTTTTTTAAGAATTTTTAAGCAGTATCTCGCTTATTTTTGCTCTATTTTGTTTTCAAATATAGTTGACCAGCCCACCTATACTTGTTCCAAACAAGTATTATATGTCTAGTTATTATTTATTTTTCTTATTTCGACCCACTTTTTTGTGTTCAAGATAATTTGAAAATGGCTCAATCAAATATCTTAAAATTTAACACACATATGTATAGGCATATGAACAAAGCACAGCAAATTTTTCGACCTTGACCTTGACTGATGACGTCATCTAGGCGCCATTTTGTGAAAAATTTTGAAAATCAACTTATGATCATATCTTCATAACCAAAAGTAATATCTCATTCATATTTATCATGATCAAGGTCAATATCAGTCCGGTCAAATTCAGGTCAAAAAACGCGCGCGTGCGCGTACGTCCGCGCGTCATTACGCGCGCAAAAATTTTTAATGCTCGAAATCGTCTTAAATTTTTTTTGCATACGTTTCAGGTCATTTTAAGCATTTTATAAAAAATCGTGCGCAGGAGCATGCGCGCGCGTTTTCGCGCGTAACACCATTACACAACATAGAATCGCCATTTTTTTTTCTTTCATGATATTTCTCATATTTTTTCGAGGAATTTAATACCATGTTTATCTCTTTATGACCATTAAAAACAAGATGAGCGTCAATTCAAGATAAACGTCTGTGCGCGCGAGCTCTTTTAATACATAGCATATATGGGCAAAAACATGCCTATACAAAATCCATTATAGCTCTTTGGAATGAGCCGTGACCTTCAATTTGTTTTCATATTTAGATAGAGTATGAGTCGGAGAAATGATTCCATGTCTCATTTGGCCATTAAGTGTATCGTGACATCATCATAAAGGCCTTGGAACTCAAAATACGAATTTGCATATAATGACGTCAGCATATTTATGTAACATTGATTGTATCTCTGTAAATATTGATCGATTTTCTTCCAAATTTCAATATGATGTAGCTAAGACAATTCTCTACAAGCTCGGTCAACACCATTTTTCATTTTGATGACGTCATCATAGTGAAAATTTCGATTAAAGGCCTCATGTCAGAAATTTCATAATTTGCGTGTTATCCCTATAGAAGGTGAATTTCGTTCACGTCAGGAAACTACATGATATTGCTTTTTAAGAATTTTTAAGCAGTATCTCGCTTCTTTTTGTTCTATTTTGTCTCGAATTTTAGTTGACCAGCCCACCTATACTTGTTCCAAACAAGTATTATATGTCTAGTTATTTATTTATTTTTCTTATTTCGACCCACTTTTTTGTGTGCAAGATAATTTGAAAATGGCTCAATAAAATACCTTGAAATTTGGCACACATATGTATAAGCATATGCAAAAAACACAGCAAATTTTTCAACCTTGACCTTGACTGATGACGTCATCTAGGCGCCATTTTGTGAAATTTTCTGAAAATCAACTCATGATGATATCTTCGTAACCAAAAGTAATTTCACATTCATATTTATCATGATCAAGGTCAATATCAGTCCGGTCAATTTCGGGTCAAAAAACGCGCGCGTGCGCGTACGTCCGCGCGTCAGTGCGCGCGCAAAATTTTGAAATGCTCAAAATCGTCTTAAATTTATTTTGCATACGTTTCAGGTCATTTTAAGCATTTTATAAAAAATCGCGCGTACGAGCATGCGCGCGCGTTTTCGCGCGTAACACCATTACAAAACATAGAATCGCCATTTTTTTTTCTTTCATGATATTTCTCATATTTTTTCAAGGAATTTGATACCATGTTTATCTCTTTTTGACAATTATTAACAAGATGAGCGTAAATTCAAGATAAATGTCAGTGCGCGCGAGCTCTTTTAATACATAGCATATATGGGCAAAAACATGCCTATACAAAATCCATTATAGCTCTTTGGAATGAACCGTGACCTTCAATGCTTTTTCATATTTAGATAGAGTATGAGTCGGAAATATGATTCCATGTCTCATTTGGCCATTAAGTGTATCGTGACATCATCACAATGGCCTTGGAACTCAAAATACGAATTTGCATATTATGACGTCAGCATATTTATGTAAAATTGATTGTATCTCTGTAAATATTGATCAATTTTCTTCAAAATTTCGATATGTTGTAGCTAAGACAATTCTCTACAAGCGCAGTAATAACCATTTTTCATTTTGATGACGTCATCATAGTGAAAATTATGATTAAAGGCCTCATGTCAAAAACTTCATAATTTGCGTGTTATGCCTATAGAAGGTGAATTTAGTTCACGTTATGAATCTACATGATATTGTCTTTTAAGAATTTGTAAGCAGTATGTCGCTTATTTTTGCTCTATTTTGTCTCAAATGTTAGTTGACCAGCCCACCTATACTTGTTCCAAACAAGTATTATATGTCTAGTTAGGTGGGCTGTATCTAATACAGACCACCTCATAATTTTGTTAAAATTGCCTTTATTATTATTTATTATTTATTTATTATTTATTTTTCTTATTTCGACCCACTTTTTTGTGAGCAAGATAACTTTAAAATGGCTCTATCAAATGTCTTAAAATTTAGCACACATATGTATAGGCATTAAAACAAAACACAGACATTTTTTCAACCTTGACCTTGACTGATGACGTCATCTAGGCGCCATTTTGTAAAATTTTCTGAAAATCAACTCATGACCATATCTTCATAACCAAAAGCCATTTCTTATTCATATTTATCATGATGAAGGTCATTATCAGTCCGGTCAATTTCAGATCAAAAAACGCGCGCATGCGCGTACGTCCGCGCGTCAGTGCGCGCGCAAAATTTTAAAATGCTCAAAATCGTCTCAAATTTATTTTGCATACGTTTCAAGTCATTTTAAGCATTTTATAAAAAATCGCGCACACGCCCATGCGCGCGCGTTTTCGCGCGTAACACCATTACAAAACATAGAATCGCCATTTTTTTTTCTTTCATGATATTTCTCTAATTTTTTCGAGGAATTTGATACCATGTTTATCTCTTTACGACTATTAATAACAAGATGAGCGTCAATTCAAGATAAATGTCCGTGCGCGCGAGCTCTTTTAATACATAGCATATATGGGCAAAAACATGCCTATACAAAATCCATTATAGCTCTTTGGAATAAGCCGTGACCTTCAATTTGTTTTCATATTTAGATAGAGTATGAGTCGGAAATATGATTTAATGTCTCATTTGGCGATTAAAAATATTTTGACATCATCATAATGGCCTTCGAACTAAAAATAGGAATTTGCATAATATGACGTCAGCATATTTATGGAAAATTGATTGTATATCTGTATATATTGATCAATTTTCTTCAAATTTTCGATATGTTGTAG
Source organism: Strongylocentrotus droebachiensis (assembly GCA_035222895.1). Lineage (NCBI taxonomy): Eukaryota > Metazoa > Echinodermata > Echinoidea > Camarodonta > Strongylocentrotidae > Strongylocentrotus > Strongylocentrotus droebachiensis. The sequence goes on from JAVYIG010006560.1 coordinate 86,404, forward strand.
CTATGATAATTCTCTACAAGTTCAATAATAACCATTTTTCATTTTGATGACGTCATCAGAGTAAATATTTCGATTAAAGGCCTAATGTCAGAAATTTCATAATTTGCGTGTTATGACTATAGAAGGTGAATTTCGTTCACGTAATGAATCTACATGATATTGTTTTTTAAGAATTTTTAAGCAGTATCTCGCTTATTTTTGCTCTATTTTGTTTTCAAATATAGTTGACCAGCCCACCTATACTTGTTCCAAACAAGTATTATATGTCTAGTTATTATTTATTTTTCTTATTTCGACCCACTTTTTTGTGTTCAAGATAATTTGAAAATGGCTCAATCAAATATCTTAAAATTTAACACACATATGTATAGGCATATGAACAAAGCACAGCAAATTTTTCGACCTTGACCTTGACTGATGACGTCATCTAGGCGCCATTTTGTGAAAAATTTTGAAAATCAACTTATGATCATATCTTCATAACCAAAAGTAATATCTCATTCATATTTATCATGATCAAGGTCAATATCAGTCCGGTCAAATTCAGGTCAAAAAACGCGCGCGTGCGCGTACGTCCGCGCGTCATTACGCGCGCAAAAATTTTTAATGCTCGAAATCGTCTTAAATTTTTTTTGCATACGTTTCAGGTCATTTTAAGCATTTTATAAAAAATCGTGCGCAGGAGCATGCGCGCGCGTTTTCGCGCGTAACACCATTACACAACATAGAATCGCCATTTTTTTTTCTTTCATGATATTTCTCATATTTTTTCGAGGAATTTAATACCATGTTTATCTCTTTATGACCATTAAAAACAAGATGAGCGTCAATTCAAGATAAACGTCTGTGCGCGCGAGCTCTTTTAATACATAGCATATATGGGCAAAAACATGCCTATACAAAATCCATTATAGCTCTTTGGAATGAGCCGTGACCTTCAATTTGTTTTCATATTTAGATAGAGTATGAGTCGGAGAAATGATTCCATGTCTCATTTGGCCATTAAGTGTATCGTGACATCATCATAAAGGCCTTGGAACTCAAAATACGAATTTGCATATAATGACGTCAGCATATTTATGTAACATTGATTGTATCTCTGTAAATATTGATCGATTTTCTTCCAAATTTCAATATGATGTAGCTAAGACAATTCTCTACAAGCTCGGTCAACACCATTTTTCATTTTGATGACGTCATCATAGTGAAAATTTCGATTAAAGGCCTCATGTCAGAAATTTCATAATTTGCGTGTTATCCCTATAGAAGGTGAATTTCGTTCACGTCAGGAAACTACATGATATTGCTTTTTAAGAATTTTTAAGCAGTATCTCGCTTCTTTTTGTTCTATTTTGTCTCGAATTTTAGTTGACCAGCCCACCTATACTTGTTCCAAACAAGTATTATATGTCTAGTTATTTATTTATTTTTCTTATTTCGACCCACTTTTTTGTGTGCAAGATAATTTGAAAATGGCTCAATCAAATATCTTAAAATTTGGCACACATATGTATAGGCATATGCACAAAACACAGCAAATTTTTTGACCTCGACCTTGACTGATGACGTCATCTAGGCGCCATTTTGTGAAATTTTCTGAAAATCAACTCATGATCATATCTTCGTAACCAAAAGTAATTCTACATTCATATTTATCATAATCAAGGTCAATATCAATTCAGTCAATTTCAGGTCAAAAAACGCGCGCATGCGCGTACGTCCGCGCGTCAGTACGCGCGCAAAATTTTGAAATGATCGAAATCGTCTTAAATTTTTTTTGCATACGTTTTAGGTCATTTTAAGCATTTTATAAAAAATCGCGCACACGCGCATGCGCGCGCGTTTCCGCGCGTTACACCATTACACAACATAGAATCGCCATTTTTTTTCCTTTATGGTATTTCTCATAATTTGTCGAACAATTTGATACCATGTTTATTTCTTTATGACCCTTAATAACAAAACGAGCGTCCATTCAAGATAAATGTCCGTGCGCGCAAGCCCTTGTAATACATAGCATATATGGGCAAAAACATGCCTATACAAAATCTATAATAGCTCTTTGGGATGCACCTGTACCCCATTTTTTTTCTTCATATTTAGATAGAGTATGAGTCGGAGATATGATTTCATGTCTCGATTTGCCATTAAGTTTATCGTGACATCATCATAATGGCCTTGGAACTCAAAATACAAATTTGCATATTATGACGTCAGCATATTTATGTAAAATGTATTGTATCTCTGTAAATATTGATCGATTTTCTTTCAAATTTCGATATGTTGTAGATAAGACAATTCTCTACAAGATCATTTGTCTTCGTTTTTCATTTTGATGACGTCATCATATTGAAAATTTCGATTAAAGGCCTCATGTTAGAAATTTCATAATTTGCGTGTTATGACTATAGAAGGTGAATTTCGTTCACGTAATGAATCTACATGATATTGCTTTTTAAGAATTTTAAAGCAGTATCTCGCTTATTTTGCTCTATTTTGTCTCAAATTTTAATTGACCAGCCCACCTATACTTGTTCCAAACAAGTATTATATGTCTAGTTTATTATTTATTATTTATTTATTTATTTTTCTTATTTCGACCCACTTTTTTGTGTTCAAAATAATTTGAAAATGGCTCAATCAAATGTCCTAAAATTTAGCACACATATGTATAGGCATATGAACAAAGCACAGCAAAGTTTTCAACCTTGACTTTGACTGATGACGTCATCTAGGCGCCATTTTGTTAAAATCAACTTATGATTATATCTTCATAACCGAAAGTAATTTCTCATTCATATTTATCATGATCAAGGTCAATATTAGTCCGGACAATGTCAGGTCAGAAAACGCGCGCATGCGCGTACTCCCGCGCGTCAATGCGCGCGCAAAAATTTAAAATGCTCAAAATCGTCTCAAATTTATTTTGCATACGTTTCAGGTCATTTTAAGCATTTTTTAAAAAATCGCGCGCACACACATGCGCGCGCGTTTTCGCGCGTAACACCATTACACAACATAGAATCGCCATTTTTTTCTTCCATGATATTTCACATATTTTTACAAACAAATTGATACCATGTTTATCTCTTTATGACTATTATTAACGGAATGAGCGTCCCCTTAACATAAATATCCGTGCGCGCGAGCTCTTGTAATACATAACATACATGGGCAAAAACATGCCTATACAAAATCCATTATAGCTCTTTAGGATGCAACTGGACCCCAATTTTGTTTTCATATTCGAAAAGAGTATGATTTGGAGATATGATTTCATGTCTCATTTGGCCATTAAGTGTATCGTGACATCACCTTAATGGCCTTGGAACACAAAATATGAATTTGCATATTATGACGTCAGCATATTTATGGAAAATTGATTGTATGTCTGTAAAAATTGATCGATTTTCTTCCAAATGTCGATATGTTGTAGTTGAGATAATTCTCTACAAGCTCAATAATTACCATTTTTCATTTTGATGACGTCATGATAGTATGAATTTCGATTAAAGGCCTCATGTCAGAAATTTCATAATATGCGTGTTATGCCCATAAAAGGTGAATTTCGGTCACATAATGAATCTACACGATATTGTTTTTTAAGAATTTTTAAGCAGTATCTCGCTTATTTTTGCTCTATTTTGTCTCAAATTTTAGTTGCCAGCCCACCTATACTTGTTCCAAACAAGTATTATATGTCTAGTTTTTCTTATTTCGACCCACTTTTTTGTGTTCAAGATAATTTGAAAATGGCTCAATCAAATATCTTAAAATTTAACACACATATGTATAGGCATATTCACAAAGCATAGGAAGTTTTTCGACCTTGACCTTGACTGATGACGTCATCTAGGCGCCATTTTGTGAAAAAAATTGAAAATCAACTCATGATCATATCTTCATAACCAAAAGTAATTTCTCATTCATATTTATCATGATCAAGGTCAATATCAGTCCGGTCAAATTCAGGTCAAAAAACGCGCGCGTGCCCGTACGTCCGCGCGTCATTACGCGTGCAAAAATTTTAAATGCTCGAAATCGTCTTAAATTTTTTTTGCATACGTTTCAGGTCATTTTAAGCATTTTATAAAAAATCGCACGCACGAGCATGCGCGCGCGTTTTCGCGCGTTACACCATTACACAACATAGAATCGCCATTTTGTTTTCTTTCATGATATTTCTCATATTTTTTCGAGGAATTTGATACCATGTTTATCTCTTTATGTCCATTAACAACAAGATGAGCGTCAATTCAAGAAAAATGCCCGTGCGCGCGAGCTCTTTTAATACATAGCATATATGGGCAAAAACATGCCTATACAAAATCCATTATAGCTCTTTGGAATGAACCGTGACTTTCAATTTTTTTCATATTTAGATAGAGTATGAGTCGAAGATATGATTCCATGTCTCATTTGGCCATTAAGTGTATCGTGACATCATCATAATGGCCTTGGATCTCAAAATACGAATTTGCATATTATGAAGTCAGCATATTTATGTAAAATTGATTGTATCTCTGTAAATATTTTTCGATTTTCTTCCAAATTTCGATATGATGTAGCTTAGACAATTTTCTACAAGCTCAGTAATCACCATTTTTCATTTTGATGACGTCATCATAGTGAAAATTACGATTAAAGGGCACATATCAGAAATGTCTTAAGTAGCGTGTTATGCCTATTGAAGGTGAATTTCGTACATCTTTAATCTACATGACATTGTTTTTTTTTAGCAGTATCTCGCTTATTTTTGCTCTATTTTGTCTCAAAGTTCAGTTTGACCAGCCCACCTATACTTGTTCCAAACAAGTATTATATGTCTAGTTTATTTTTCTTATTTCGACCCACTTTTTTGTGTTCAAGATAATTTGAAAATGGCTCAATCAAATATCTTAAAATTTAACACACATATGTATAGGCATATTCACAAAACACAGCAAATTTTTCGACCTTGACCTTGACTGATGACGTCATCTAGGCGCCATTTTGTGAAAAATTTTGAAAATCAACTTATGATCATATCTTCATAACCAAAAGTAATATCTCATTCATATTTATCATGATCAAGGTCAATATCAGTCCGGTCAAATTCAGGTCAAAAAACGCGCGCGTGCGCGTACGTCCGCGCGTCATTACGCGCGCAAAAATTTTAAATGCTCGAAATCGTCTTAATTTTTTTTTGCATACGTTTCAGGTCATTTTAAGCATTTTATAAAAAATCGCGCGTAAGCACATGCGCGCGCGTTTTCACGCGTAACACCATTACAAAACATAAAATCGCCATTTTTTTTTCTTCATGATATTTATTATATTTTTTCAAGGAATTTGATACCATGTTTATCTCTTTATGACCATTAATAACAAGATGAGCGTCAATTCAAGATAAATGTCAGTGCGCGCGAGCTCTTTTAATACATAGCATATATGGGCAAAAACATGCCTATACAAAATTCATTATAGCTCTTTGGAATGAACCGTGACCTTCAATTTTTTTTCATATTTAGATAGAGTATGAGTGGGAGATATGATTCCATGTCTCATTTGGCCATTAGGTGTATCGTGACATCATCATAATGGCCTTGGAACTCAAAATACGAATTTGCATATTATGACGTCAGCATATTTATGGAAAATTGATTGTATCTCTGTAAATATTGATCGATTTTCTTCAAAATTTCGATATGTTGTAGCTAAGACAATTCTCTATCAGCTCAGTAAAAACCATTTTTCATTTTGATGACGTCATCATACTGAAAATCTCGATTAAAGGCCTCATGTCAAAAGGCCTTCATAATTTGCGTTATCCCTATAGAAGGTGAATTTCGTTCACGTCATGAAACTACATGATATTGTTTTTCAAGAATATTTAAGCAGTATCTCGCTTATTTTTGCTCTATTTTGTCTCAAATTTAAGTTGACCAGCCCACCTATACTTGTTCCAAACAAGTATTATATGTCTAGTTTATTTTTCTTATTTCGACCCACTTTTTTGTGTTCAAGATAATTTGAAAATGGCTCAATCAAATATCTTAAAATTTAACACACATATGTATAGGCATATTCACAAAGCATAGGAAGTTTTCGACCTTGACCTTGACTGATGACGTCATCTAGGCGCCATTTTGTGAAAAAAATTGAAAATCAACTCATGATCATATCTTCATAACCAAAAGTAATTTCTCATTCATATTTATCAGGATCAAGGTCAATATGTGTCCGGTCAATTTCAGGTCAAAAAACGCGCACGTGCGCGTACGTCCGCTCGTCAATGCGCGCGCAAATTTTTTAAATGCTCAAAATCGTCTCAAATTTTTTTTGCATACGTTTTAGGTCATTTTAAGCATTTTATAAAAAATCGCGCGTACGAGCATGCGCGCGCGTTTTCGCGCGTAACACCATTACAAAACATAGAATCGCCATTTTTTTTTCTTTCATGATATTTCTCATATTTTCTCAAGGAATTTGATACCATGTTTATCTCTTTTTGACCATTATTAACAAGATGAGCGTAAATTCAAGATAAATGTCAGTGCGCGCGAGCTCTTTTAATACATAGCATATATGGGCAAAAACATGCCTATACAACATCCGTTATAGCTCTTTGGAATGCACCGGGATCCTCAATTTTTTTTCATATTTAGGTAGAGTATGAGTCGGAAATATGATTCCATGTCTCATTTGGCCATTAAGTGTATCGTGACATCATCACAATGGCCTTGGAACTCAAAATACGAATTTGCATATTATGACGTCAGCATATTTATGGAAAAGTGATTGTATCTCTGTAAATATTGATCAATTTTCTTCAAAATTTCGATATGTTGTAGCTAAGACAATTCTCTACTAGCGCAGTAATAACCATTTTTCATTTTGATGACGTCATCATAGTGAAAATTTTGATTAAAGGCCTCATGTCAAAAACTTAATAATTTGCGTGTTATGCCTATAGAAGGTGAATTTAGTTCACGTTATGAATCTACATGATATTTTTTTTTAAGAATTTGTAAGCAGTATGTCGCTTATTTTTGCTCTATTTTGTCTCAAAGTTCAGTTTGACCAGCCCACCTATACTTGTTCCAAACAAGTATTATATGTCTAGTTACTAATTGCGAATCAAGAGATTCAGAAACTGTATGCATGGTATTGTTGTAATAAGTTATTGTTGAATGTTCAAAAGACTAAATGTGTTTTTTTTTCGCTCCAAGGGTAAAAAGCTTCCAGATGGCATTACGTTTCTTAATGTTGGAGGCCATGATGTTGCGCTTAGTGAAAATGTTCAGTTCTTAGGGTTAACCATGGATGAGCATTTATCTTGGAGAAAGCATATAGATGCTGTATGCACAAAGTTGTCCCGTAGTGTAGGTGTCATTTTTATATTAAAATTTATTTTACCTGAAAGAGTGCTGATAACATTATATAATAGTATTATTCTTCCTTATTTGACATGTTGTAATGTTGCTTGGGGAAACACTTTTAAGTCATATCTTGATAAGTTGAGAGTATGGCAGAAGAAGGCAATACGGCTTATAACTAATTCTTATTATAGACATCCAAGTTCTCCATTGTTCCTTCGACTGAGAATGTTACCACTAAGTGGACTTGTGTCGTTCAATTGCATATTGTTTATGTTTAATCTTAAGTCTATGCCTCATGAATGTACGTTTAACAGATTTATTCCGTCAGAACTCGCAAATTCATAATTATAATACACGTCAAAGGTGTCTTATTCGTCAGCCTTTTGCAAGAACAAATGTCACTCTGACCTCTTTCCATATCTCTTGCATTAAAGAATGGAACAGTCTGCCTGATGATATAAAAAATAGTACAACTCTTTCTAGGTTTAGAAGGTTATCTAAAACATACCTACTTGAAAGACTGACATAGTTTTTATTTGCATCTTAGTAATTTGTTATTCTGAAATGCTTTTTGACCTCTAAAGACCTATTCGTCAGTGTGATTGCTGTGTGTGTGTGTGTGCGTGTGTGCGTGTGGGTGTGTGTGTGTGTGTGAGTATGTGTGAGAGAGTATTTGTATGTTCTATATTCTGTAGCTTAGTATTTTCATCCATTGTATAATCATACGTAACATTCTTTTTACTGTAAATGTATGTATTTTGTTGACTATAGGGCCCCGCTCACAAGCTTAGCTTCTAAAGGGGTCCTAAAACCATTCAGTTTATGATGTAATCAAGTTAGAATATGTTGATTGATGTACTATTACCAGTCTCTTTTTTATGTAACAGATTATATCATGCTTTGTGTGGTTTTGAATAAAATGAACTGAACTGAACTGAACTGAACATGTTGTCATATAGTACTTAAAACCTACTAGATGGTTTGAAGTTCAAAATGCATGGGATAAAGAAAAATGAGTATAGATTTATACTGTAAACAAATTAAATTCTCTCTCGGTATTCCAGGTGAGGTTGTTCATATCACAGTGCTGACCGTGGGATACACCAATGTAGATACATCTAGCAGTTGGGAGTATCAATGTTACCGCAGTGAACCAGATAGAGATGCTTCACTATCATTTGGTCGATCAGCACCCATAACAACAGACAGATCTCCACCATTGGATGAGAGTCACGTCTCGGCAAAATTCGTCAGACGGGTCAGATTCTTTACAGGAGGAGGATGGGATAGCGATGGTTTTGGGCCTTTCTACTGTGAGGCTTCTAAGCCTGAACGAGATATTACACGGGTCACTACATTTTTCCAACGATCTGATGGTAATATAATAATTTTCACTCTCTATTTAAACAGGATATCCATATTATGTTAAAGATTTGGTCTGGAAGCTTACTGTAAATTTAAGTGAAGTTCTGAGCATATCCCGTGTGAGGTCATGATGATGTTACTTCAGAAGAACAAAATATTGTGATTGATAATTTTCTGATTTTCTATTTACTTATGCACAAATTGATCGGACCAATTTGTTTATAAAACTGAATTATCAAAATTAAAGACAGCTCTATTTTCTTTGTTTCATAATATATCCTAAATATATTTTAAAATATGTACACGAACAATACCTGAATAACTCTGAATAGCCAATGAGTTTCATCAATTAATATTTTTAGCACTTGATATCATTACAGTTCTTTCTGACAGATCAGTAACTACATGTTGTATCATTATATATGCTTAATGCTTTGCAAATACGACTGAAAAATTAAAATCAATCACAATTCCGATTTCTATAACAGATCTATTAATATTGCGGTGTAGAATAAGGACAATATTATTTGTTATTTTCGCCAATGCTGATTACCATTTGTGTACGCATTTTGACCTTGGTAAAATCATCGCAGTTTAGCTTTGCAGCAGTGATGCTTGTTATCTATTTCTACCAATGTAGACTTTAGTCCCTGAACGGCCCGGGACCGTCCCTTTGTAATACTCATTACACTTTGACGCACAGCAGAAGAAAAGTTTCTTTGACGATGACATTTTATGTGTGGAATCTTCTGATATAGTTCATTTGTCATCCACATTGAAAACGCTACTGTGGAAATATTGTGCCTACATTTTATACCGCAAGACGGTTTCCTGAGGATCAGGAACGAGACTGATTCAATAGAATGGCACCGCTTATGACGCTTTCACACTACAAGCACTACGTGCAAAACGAATGCGATTTCCTGGCGAAAAGGAGAAGGAAAACACGGAGAAGAATATTAATGGGGCAGAATGTGAACGAAAACAAGGCAATGACGAGATTCGATCATTGCAATTAATACAAAGTTTTATAAAAATCATACAGTTTCCTTCAGTGAGTAAATGACTAAGGTGCGCTCGACCTGTAGGTGCCATATGTAATGTATTCAAGTTAACTCTTGTTTCTTTTTGGTAACTCATTATTATCTCTTATAACAGCTAAATTCATACCAAGTGATGAATTGTTTACAAAGACAGTCAATGTGAATGACACCGGGGTGATGATCAGCATGACTATTCGTTACAATCATAATGCAAGTGACAACGTGACTACTTGGATGAAAGATGGAAGTGAGGTTCTTACGTAATTTGATGGGCAGACTCGAATCAGCTTCCCAAACCCAATCCAGACATCAGACCAAGGAATCTATGAGATCTACTATGATAACGAGAGGAATCAAAGTAGAGGAGGACTATACAGACTCATCGTCAGAGGTACATATTAAGTCTATTCCTGCTTATATCAGATTCGCCTTTTTGAGAGGGGTCATTTCTTATCCAATTTAATATTGTTTGTTACGATGCATGCAAAAGGTATTGCTTCATATTTTGCCCAAAAAATCTTTAGTTTAGATTAATTGGGTTGTACAGGTCAAATGTGGATGGTGATCTTTACGTAATTATTCACTTATATTCATCATTGATACACAAAAAAGATTGTGAACAATTTCTGGAAAATGTTAGTTCAGAGTATTCTTGTAGATAATGACAACGTCTGATCCTTTGGAACGGAATATTACCGTAAGATGGACAGCTTTTTCCCCATGCATTTTTTTTTCCATAAGATTTATGAAACTTAAAATGATAAAATATGTAAGCTAGTCATGATCTGTGATGTGATTTGAAAATATGGGTAATTCAGAATTACCCGTATGTATATTTAGAATTTCACAGAGGCAATGACATACACTTTATTTTTTACGTTCGAGAACATTATTGTGTAACAAACTCCTTACGACCGATAGTCAACCTGTTCGAAACGTCGAGCAACTCCCGCCACCCATCCTGTCCAAGCGCTATAGTTCCCCTTAGAACTATAAGCTAAGAAAGATAAGCAACAGTCCTTTTCAGGACTACACATCCTCAAGAAAGATTACCGAGAGTCCTTTTCAGGACTTCTCAATCATCCCTCTCTATAAAAAGGTGCGAACGGAAGCCTACTGTATATCTACATCATCATGCAAGCCAATACTTACAAGCAGCATCTAACTCTTCAATTGTCTACTCCTATGTTACATTAAGCTGCTTATTTTCTATCTATCCTCATCTTTGTTATGATTTAATCTTTAGTGACATGTATTTTACTCTTTGTTTCTCTCTCCCTATCTCATATTAGAATGCCCTGCTGGTAAGTGGGGTCCCCCTAAGTGTTATGGTATCTGTGATAAATGCTACAATGGTGGAGTTTGTGATGACAAGTCTGGTCTATGTTTGCAAGTACACATGTATATATTGTAAATAATCTCCATATTACATTTTTGTTGTTTTTTTTTTGTCAAAAAAATGCAATTTTTTGTATAAATAATCTGTAGATACATGTATCTATGACTTTTTAACCTGGTATATCCTCTTCATAATTATATTTGGAGTGTAGAAATTGTGCTACGGTATTACTCAACATGTATACTTCTACTGTCAAGTTTTATTTTTTGATAATGATATATTTATTTTTGCCAAGTGTGTGCTAAGAACAGGGGCCAGACTCGACTAGCACATGTGCTATTATTTGGCTCCTTTTCATCACCTTCTATATTCTATGAGAAAAGACATATGTCTAGCATATCAATACTTTGTTAGGTTTTTCTTTAATATGATCTATAATATTCATTTATGAACATGTACCATTCACGATGTATTCAAATGTTTAATCACTGATGTTATTGATGATGAATAAATAAAATCAAATCAAATCAAATCAAATGTATCTGTCCTAACAACTTCAAGGGCCCGAACTGTTTAGAAAGTAAGTAGGTCTGTAGAACTTTATGTGGAATGATGTTTATTTATATCTCTTACTAGAGGAATTGAGGAAAATATTTATTGTCTTATTCCAGTAAAAAGGCCCAGAGTAATGCACATCTAAATTTACATGTTCATTTCAAATATGTATTTCTTCTACCTGACGAGGAGATACAGAAATCTGAATAGTACCATATATCATGTATTTTACCATTTGTATATATGTACTGTACATCTTTTATTTTATTAGGAATTATTTGTAAGAATAATGCTGATTTTTCATTTATCATTCTGTATATATCAAGTAGAGTTGTGATTGTTTATAATGTGTTATCTCTCATGTATTATAAACGGTCTGTTATATAACGTAAAATGATTTTGTAAATACTGTGTAAAGTGACCCTGTCTACCAGATATGCGGGTCATTCTAGATGTACATGTATATACAATGTAGTCTGTACATCGATACAGCAGGGGGAATGCTTCGCTTTGTATCCTTATTTCTTAGTACCATATGAAATGTATAAATACTGTCTAAGTAAATGTCTCAATAACATTAATTTTTCATATTCGACGAACTTTGCTACCCAGGGTATGAGACGGTTTTATTCAATGTAAAACAAACTATTATTTTTAAAGAGCATTTACACACCATCAGTAATGTATAAAGGAGATTAGAGGAAAACAACCTTATTTGAAATTTATCTCATGAAATTTCAATTATAATGAAAGACAATAAGGTTTTAATTCAAAAATGCAACTATTTATTTTCAGTTTGTAGAACTAGCGGTGGAAATCGCTTTGGATTGAACTGCGAGTTTCGATGTTCATATAGCGGTGATGCTCCAACACGATGTCATGGGTATCTGTTTTGCCTTCCTGATCCTTATGGATGTTCATGTGACGTCGGTGTGCATGGTCTTGCTTGTAACACATGTAAGTATTCCGATAGTCATTTAATGTTGCTCAAATTCTAATAGTAAAAAAATATAGATATAAATTGTATTTTTCTTTGAATATCAAAAGCACATACCACAATGTGGCCGGATTCATGAGTGAGGTCAGGCGCGACTCAGAGGTGAAGAGAAGGAGAAGGAGTAGAAGAAGAAGGAGGTGGATGAGAAGGAAAAAAAGAAGGAAAAGAAAAACAAGAAGGAAAAGAAGAAGTTATTGTTACATGCACAATATTTCTATGTAACTTGTTTGCAAAGACCAAATAAAATATCTTGTATCTTGAATCTTGTATTTCTTTCTGATGATTGTATTGAATCTGTTAATCTGTTTTGTATTTTGAATTCTATTACAGTATGTACTAATGATACATATGGTGCAGGATGTACACAGACATGTCACTGTGCCGTAGGTACATCATGTGATATCTATAGTGGAACATGTACAGGTGGATGTGAGACTGGCTGGTCTGGGGACAACTGCCAAAGTAAGTCATAGTCAGCAACGATAACAATATGCTATGCCATAAATGCTATCCCCAAATGAGATAAATCAGAATTGTACATGAACACTGCAGCTATATTATATTGTTTAATTTTTAATTTTGTTATTTGTTAACCCCACAGCCTACATAACTCAATGGCTCTTGTATTATACCTGTGTGGAATAAGACAATTCAGTAGTCAATGTGTTAATTTGAAGTTGTTATATTTTGTATTTTTGTAGACAAACCCACTCTTAAACTGTGTTTTGGAACAACTCATCCCATATATTCCATTTTCATTATTACTATTATCATTACTATTATTATCATTATTATTATTATTTTTAGTAGGAGTAGTAGAAGTAGAAGTAGTAGTAGTAGTAGTAGTAGAAGTAGTAGTAGTATTAGTATTAGTAGTAGTAGTAGTAGTAGTAGTAGTAGAAGAAGTAGTAGTGGTAGTAGTAGTAGTAGCAGACGACCGGACGACATTGTGGGATATCTTGTTAAGCACCAGGCTTATCTGCCACAAGGTCCATTATCATGTTTTGTAATAGAGGAGATGATTTATTTTTTTAAATACACACATATATTTAGTGAATGCACTGTTAAATTTGTAGAGTATGTGTAATAATTGAAATCGATAGTGCAAATAATTTAGATACATATTCATGAGGCAACAATCTAGTTTTAATGAGCTAACATATTTGCTTGTAGTACTTGCTAATTTTGATTTTTTTTTTAAATATTTCCTTTCCCCCCCCCCCAGTTCCAGATGAATGTGAAGACGGTTACTATGGATCTCAATGCACTGATAAATGTCATTGCTTGAATGATGAACCATGTGATAAACAGACTGGAGAGTGCCCTGAGCAGAAGTGCGCTCTAGGATACAAAGTACGCAGTGGCCAGGTCAAATGCCAAGGTGAAATGCCATTATTTATTAAAGGGTGTTGAATTTTCCATATCTATTCCTGTTTATTTATCTCCAGAATACATACAACTTGTCCATACATAAATGATACAGCGTGCTTGACACATACGGTATTTTCTTTGTAAGTACACATGTATGACGCTAATAAATACCTGTATGTGCAATGGTCATATCAACCACATATATGTTCATAGTGCTGGGATCGTAACAACATTTTTATAATGTTTACTGTGGAGGGGGATTCTAATAGACAAATATATACTTCTTCAAAAAGGCATGGTTACTATACGCCCAAAGTCATCTTGAAACTGTACTGTGCCCCGAGACAAAATTGAAGGGCACAGTGCAGTCTTAAGAACACGGAAGAGCTACATGTACATGTAGTATAGTTTAAATCGTGAGTCAAAAAAATTCGCAGTAAATATTTGTTTAATATATCGTATGCATTGCGTGGATTCACCCAAGAGATATCTTGACAAAGCATTTATGGAGGTAAAGTTTAACATTCTGAAATAAGGGTGTGTGCTAACTGCTTGTATCCATTGCTAACTTCATGCGTATATATATATATATATATGTATATACATAATATATTTGCTTTTCTGCACAGCAGTCAGTAGTAAATTTTATGTCTGCAGTTCTCCCAATCAGGGACCTAGAATCTTGATTTGCTGTTGACAAAATGCTAAATATATCTACGTCCATCATTTTTTCTCAAATATTAATCACATTGTTGTTCAAAACAAGCCATATTTAATAGGCTACAAACCGCTTTACTTGTGGGGCTTTAACAATAATTGAAGACATGACAAATATGTTGAATGCGAATTCGAGAGAGCACAAGAAGGTTTTATATGATTGTTGATGTAAGTGATCATGTCAGTAGTGAAAACTTTATGTAAAAAACTACATTTTGAATTAGGAGGAATCAAGATGAAAATATAATTATTTAACATCATTTGATGGAAACATGTTTGATGTTAATGTAACACGCTTCCATTACACCCCATGACAAATTACTCAGGGCTTTGCTTTCAACTGGTTAAAATTGTTGTTAAAGTACTATTCTTCTATCATATGTTTCTAATATGTGACCTTACTCTTTTGTTTTATTATATTTCAGAGTGTGAAGTCGGTACCTTTGGTTTGGATTGTCTTCAGCAATGTCATTGTGCTCCAGAGGCTTGCGAGACGGAGAGGGGTCTTTGCGAGGGACAATGCCATGAAGGCTGGATTGGACCGTACTGTCAAAGTAATTATACCCACAAGTATTTGTCAGCACATCTGAACTCGAAAACGAAACACATTAAACTGACCCAAACGAACTCATGCACATTGCGCTTAACTCTTCATGCGCCCGGCAAGGCTTCAATAACACATGATATTACTTTGTCTAGCCAATCGGAAAACAACCAATTACAAAATAGGATATGTCGAATGACCTTAAGCCAACGACCTTAAAAATTTGTTAAAAATGAGTTAAAATAAGTTAAAAATTGACTTAAATATAACCAATGGCTAGAGTGGTACTGACTGTGAACCGGAGGAAATAGGGGTGCCCACAGCCCCACAAGAATGCTAAATCCCCTGAAAAAACAGTTAATTGTCTAAAATGACTGGGAAATTCTATTGGAAATAAACACTTGTAAATCTAATGCAGAAATTTAAGGCCAGGCGTTGTGCCCCCGTCTCTGGTATACTGTCGGAAACATACCAGTACCTCGAAAGTCGAAACTTATTCTCTTCTACTTTACATATATACAATGTCAAACTAATAACCATCCAACATTTTCAAGTTAATATAGCGCTCCCTTTTGGTTTGAGTTAGAGTTTGCTCTGTGTTGATGTGTTGATGTGCATAATTTGATATTTGATATCTGGTTTAATTCGTGATAGGAATATCAAGATCGGTTCCAGTGAGAGTGAACCCATACCAACCATCTAGCTTCACATGTTATGTTGAGGATATTCCACCTCCAGATGCATCCTCGGTCGATCTTTATAGACGTACTGGAAGCACAAATAACAGGACAGGAATCACCAAGAGATCAAGCACTGTCTCAGGGTCAGAACGAGCTGTTGTCTTTGATGTTGATAGTGTGTATCCACAGGTATATGGTGGATACGTTTGCGTTTTATATGTTGGAAACATCGGCTATCCCAGTACACCCGTTACCAATGCAACCTATGGTGAGCAAACTGCGTGACATCGCTTTACTCTACTGCATTTATTTGAGATACGTGTGGAATAGGAAGCACTAATTCAATATCTTAAAACCCCACTGTACTACTTGTAGCTACTTGCTCCCTCTCAACAGAACACAAAGCCTAAAGCGGTGCCCGTTGGTCCCCCATGATCCTCGTTTTGTTATGTTAATTGAGAGCCGAGTTGATGAGATAGCCACCTGTCAGTGACCTCGCTGGGTGGTCAAATCCCCCTGGCCAAACTAGTTCAGACGGGCTTGTAATGAAGAATCGCTCCCATTCACGCTGCCCGCAAAGAGGCCGGGTTACAATGGATTGCATCAGTTATGTTAATTGTTAGTTTTCTTGTGTATTTTGATAAATGTAAAACATATTGACTGGTTAATAGAAGAACTTCGATTATAGTGTGTCATTGATTTTAACGGTTATTTCAATAGATTGTAGTAACTATTTCTGTCTTTTTTTTCTTCTTTTTGTCAGTTCTGCCAGTCATTGAGAAAGCACCAGTGAGAGCGAGCACCACGTCAACTACAGTAGGTTTTCGATGGAATGCATGGTCTGAAGAAGATGACATAGGTGATCCTACTCTGGTAGGATATGTTTTTTTGGTAAATCAGGATGGTGACTGGGTAACGGAACAGAGAGTAGATCAACTCACAACATCAGCCATCGTTAGTAACCTGACACCCGACACAGATTACATGTTTCGTGTAGCAGCAGTGAGGGAAGGAACCGGTGGAAGAGGACCCGTGTCTCCTAGTAGCAAAGCAATAACTCGCTGTAGAAGTAAGTTTGCTCAAAAGATACATTATCGAATCTGATTTCAGAGCGCATAATAAAACATTTGAGATGGTTATTTTTCAAAGTACATGTGTCTACAAGAAAGTACATGTATTACATTATAAGTAAAAGATGTCTACGCAGAGTTGGGATATTTATGCGCTTTACATTGATTGGGTCTTTAATTATCTAGTTGTATGACTTAAATCTGTCACGTAAAAATGTTTAGATTTTTCATTCCATACAATTCATTGTTTAATTTGTCTATCTTTCTAAAATGTGACATAGACAATTTCTTCTACAAAACATGCATTTACCCAAAAAATCGTTTATAGTGCCCCTCATTGTGTTTTGCCTGATGATAGTTTCATTTTGTTTAACTTTTAATTTATAAACCACACGAATACTACATGTAAGAGCAGTGTATGATTTTGTCATGACCTGCATGTACTTGTAATGACATCATCTACTATAGATCAAAGCCATTTGGTATGTTATATATGATTTTAAACTTCAGAACCCAGTGCTTCTCCAACTGGACTACACGTTTCAGCCATCAACCTTAAAGAGCTAGAGGTGACATGGGAGGTAATTACTGCTTAATAATAGCTGTTAGGTCACTTACTGAAATGCAAAATGAAACTGTTAATGCTCACAATTGTATTTCATTGAGGTAGAACCACACCAATAGGGCTAGTAAATATATGTACTACCCACATTGAACTTAATGTTGCCTAACATTTCATCGAGAAGTGGCAAATATGAACGTTTAAAATTTACTTCACTAATATGCCTTTGGCATTCTTTACGTACTTCAAAATTTGATTAGATCAAATGTTTCCTAATTAAAAAACAGGTGTATTAATTTCCAGTTCGCAAGATGGGAGTGTGTGCTTTTGGGCTTATAAAATACAATTTTGATGTAATTTCAAAGTAGGAAGCTTGTTCAGCAGAATGCCCCATCACGTTGATTGTAGCATCCTTATTAATGCGAGAAACTGTATGTAATCTTTGATAACATCTTTTAGTTGTGTTTACTAGTGTGAAACTAAGTTCTTTAATGTTAATGTGTTGCATGTAACATATATTTGCACATTTATGTTTAAGCACATCCCCTCGGAATCAGCAGAATGCAGGAGTGGAGTGACTCATTATCTGATCTACTACGCTCCCTCTGGTTCAACTTTGTTAAACTCTCTCATGGTTCCTAATGACACAAGCTCCTACACGATAAGAGGGTTAGATACCTATCTGGACTACACCATTCAAATAACTGCATCAAATAAAGACGAGGAGAGTGATAGGAGCAGTGAGACTATCGGCAAAACAGTTGAAGAAGGTGAGACTTCATCAGCTATTTTTTTTGGATTGTTGTAACGAAAATATTCTTATTCTTATACATATAGTAAAAGACGTGCAAATCGCTGTTATTTTCTTTGATATTGTTAGCGTTAAACACATTTCCCATGAGGAGAATGATAGGAGCAGTAAGATTATCCGCAAAACGATATAAAGAAAGTGAGAGTTTGTCTGCCACATACAGAGTACATTTTTTCTTTCACTCTTTTGGTGCAATTATTGTTACACTTGGAAATGAGATAAAATCAATATTATATATTTTAATGCAGTTTGAACCAATACCTTTCCCAGACGATTAATATGTACAATCATGTACATGATATAATACAAAGTTGATAAAGGTTTGTTAATAAAAACTCTTATTATCTCCTTTCCATTAACAGTTGCACCTAGTCCGATCAATTTAGCTATACCACAAAGTACTACAAGCTCCTTCACTGTATCCTGGTCTACCCCTCTACCATCTAACATCAACGGTAACATCCAGAAGTATATCATCCGCTACAAGCGAACTGATCTCGTTGCTGTTGGTGGCTATAAGATGGAGGAAGTATTGAATGGTGCGTTTGAAGGAGAGCATACTGTTATAGACCTGATAACAAAAACCATCTACTCAGTTCAGGTAATACATGTCATGTACTTGTATGTATTTAACTACGGCATTGAAAGGTTGGGCCTGGAAGAAACTGTTAGTGTTAAAGAGGAGTGGATTGACAAAGACGGGTCATGCATGGGAAGTGAAGATGATGAACATGTGAAAAGAGCGTGGGATCTGGAAGTGGATGATAAAAGAGGGAAAGGAAGATCAAGATTTGATAGAACGATATGGTGAAGAAGAAAACCCAGTGGGTTTGGTTTAAATGAGGAGGATGCTTGAGACAAGAAGAAGTGGAGAGAGGGCGTGAAAGTCAGTAATCCCTCATAAGAGGGGAAAAATGCTGACTTTAATAAATGATGTAATAATACGTATATAGTGGTCAAACATTCACTATTGACTGGGGGTAGCTGTATTTGGGCGTACAATGCAAGGGTGCAATAGATTTGAATAAACTTAACTTAATGAATGCACTCAGAGGTCGCGAGTACTAAATTCAGACTGGTAAATTGCCCTATAAATTCAGACTTGTAAATTGCCCTATAAATTCGGACACACATTGATGAGCATGTTTTGTCAAATATCCCTTTTGGAGAATCCTTACGTGAGATGCGAAGTCTGAACCAAACGTTGACATCTGATTTTTGTTATTCTTTTATTTGTTTGGGGGAGGGAGGGGTCTGAGAATTGACCTCACTTGGCCTCTAAAAGCACAGCTATAGATATGCCTTTAGTATTTATGGTTCGAATGTGGAAAGAGCATGAAAGAGCAAGTATCTTTTTTTTAAACTTGAGATTTGCCCTGACTTAGCTGCTAAAAGGACAAGAAACAATATTGTTCATTGTTATGAAAAAAGATAAACTGTATAGAATAATTTATGTATTGATATCCATGTTTGATTATACAGGTACGGACTGTTAATGGAGCTGGTTCTAGTAATTGGTCAGAACCTGTGAATGCTAAGACTATACAATCAGGTAAGAACATTACAAGGCTGATCAATGCTATGTTCTAACATAAGACATTTTCCATGATAATTCAAACTTTGACTACTAAATTCTACCCATTCCCATATTTGATACAGGGACCATAAATATGTTTCGCATTGGCAATGTATAAAGAAGTATATCACAAAGTTCTATCTTAACTTCTAGTACTTCACTGATGTATGTATCTCAAGGTAAACATAATTTGTCATTCTTAAGTCCCTCTTGTGTCATTGGTGGCACAGTATTCCAAAGAATGTCTGCAAACACTTTGTCGAACTATATAAAAATTGTTATGTTTTAGTTCCTGACACAGAAAAAAACACCTGTCGGCGTCAAGTATTGCATTGCGTTAGGATATATTAAATGCTAACAAAAGCAACAAAACAAGCATTTTTAAATCAAATTGAAGACTTGAAGTTCACTTTATACGAACATTCGAACAAAATGTGTATATATCTATCCTGTAATTCTTAACGCTGTTGCATGTATGGTATAATAGACTTGAACCCTTTACCGTTTAATTTACATTACATCGTTTTATCAACAAGACTATAACACCCTTTAGCAACAACGCTACATGTACTTCTTGTTAACCTTCCAGCCATGAACAAAATCAGATAAATAATAGTTTTGATACAGAATGTCAATTGTAATTAATTTGTTGTCATTAAGATCCCACAAATCCTGGGGGGGGGGGATCTATGGACAGCACACAACCCATGGCAAGGTTCTATCATGTGTAAGTTGTAAACACATACCTTTAGAGCATATTGTTTCTTCTATTCATGCTTTCGAACTTCTAAACACCAGCGATTCAATCTTTACTCATATGAACCGCTGCTGTGGCCAGCTGTCAATATTGCATAAATCTTAAAGTGGCCAATGTTCCTGATTGCACAATACACGTATAAACACGCACAAAGGGAATAAATAAACGAATACAAATAAATACTAAATCCATAGATTTTAATACAGGAATCCAGTATTCCTGTATTTGATTGGTACAGTGTGTGAGGCATATTTCATTAATTGCAACTCTATAGGTGGCCTTCCCAGTGCATCATTAGGACTGATAGTAGGGGGTTCCATGGCTGCCCTCATTATTATCATCCTGATCATTGTTCTCGCCCTTGTCATCTTTAGAAGGTAAGTGATAGGGAGACCGTTATTTAAGGGTCATGCATTAAGTAAGTTAAAATGTACTGTAAATAGACACCAAATTAACAAACACTTAAAACAATAACAAAGTTCCATCCATTTTTTGCATAAGAGCTGGTTCTAGTAATTGGTCAGAACCTGTGAATGCTAAGACTATACAATCAGGTAAGAACATTACAAGGCTGATCAATGCTATGTTCTAACATAAGACATTTTCCATGATAATTCAAACTTTGACTACTAAATTCTACCCATTCCCATATTTGATACAGGGACCATAAATATGTTTCGCATTGGCAATGTATAAAGAAGTATATCACAAAGTTCTATCTTAACTTCTAGTACTTCACTGATGTATGTATCTCAAGGTAAACATAATTTGTCATTCTTAAGTCCCTCTTGTGTCATTGGTGGCACAGTATTCCAAAGAATGTCTGCAAACACTTTGTCGAACTATATAAAAATTGTTATGTTTTAGTTCCTGACACAGAAAAAAACACCTGTCGGCGTCAAGTATTGCATTGCGTTAGGATATATTAAATGCTAACAAAAGCAACAAAACAAGCATTTTTAAATCAAATTGAAGACTTGAAGTTCACTTTATACGAACATTCGAACAAAATGTGTATATATCTATCCTGTAATTCTTAACGCTGTTGCATGTATGGTATAATAGACTTGAACCCTTTACCGTTTAATTTACATTACATCGTTTTATCAACAAGACTATAACACCCTTTAGCAACAACGCTACATGTACTTCTTGTTAACCTTCCAGCCATGAACAAAATCAGATAAATAATAGTTTTGATACAGAATGTCAATTGTAATTAATTTGTTGTCATTAAGATCCCACAAATCCTGGGGGGGGGGGGGGATCTATGGACAGCACACAACCCATGGCAAGGTTCTATCATGTGTAAGTTGTAAACACATACCTTTAGAGCATATTGTTTCTTCTATTCATGCTTTCGAACTTCTAAACACCAGCGATTCAATCTTTACTCATATGAACCGCTGCTGTGGCCAGCTGTCAATATTGCATAAATCTTAAAGTGGCCAATGTTCCTGATTGCACAATACACGTATAAACACGCACAAAGGGAATAAATAAACGAATACAAATAAATACTAAATCCATAGATTTTAATACAGGAATCCAGTATTCCTGTATTTGATTGGTACAGTGTGTGAGGCATATTTCATTAATTGCAACTCTATAGGTGGCCTTCCCAGTGCATCATTAGGACTGATAGTAGGGGGTTCCATGGCTGCCCTCATTATTATCATCCTGATCATTGTTCTCGCCCTTGTCATCTTTAGAAGGTAAGTGATAGGGAGACCGTTATTTAAGGGTCATGCATTAAGTAAGTTAAAATGTACTGTAAATAGACACCAAATTAACAAACACTTAAAACAATAACAAAGTTCCATCCATTTTTTGCATAAGTTGCAAAAAGATGATTAAAACAACAACACTACAGAAAGACTCAATATATTTGCAACGTAAATGAAATCAAAGATTGAATATCACCCTATGTGGTTTTCCTTTGAAAAGGTGTGTGTTTTAATTACGTACAGTACACTACTTAGGGTTAGTAAGGAAATATTTGCACACAAAACTTAATCTTTGCTGGATCGACAAGGAAAATCTTGATCAATTGTTGCATTAATAATCTGATATTCAAATCGAAACCTTAGGAAAATGAATGTTAAATGAAAGTGAAATCTGATTCTTAATCATATTAAGGTAATAATAAGACTTTACAGGACATTTTGTTTATATGTTTACGTGGATGCAGACAGTTTGTAATGTTTTTGAAGGTATTGTATTATAAGGTACATCCACAATCACCCGCATGCAGCTGTTATGATTATAAGGGACCTTTTCTCCTTCACTTGTTTTTTCAACTTTGAGTGTATGTGCGTGAGTTTGTGTGTGTATGTGTCATCGCAATGTTTTACCAAGAAGAAGGAAATAAATGTGTTTTTTCTAATTGAATTTCACTTCCAGGAAGAAACAAAGACGTTCAAAGGCCGAACCGTCGCCACCAAACAATGCACGTGAGACCTCATCTAAGCATGAGAACCCTGCATTTGATGACTCCAACCAAGACCCCAATACTTACGAAGACCAAAATACTGATACACCATACTACCAGAATCTTACCGACCCCCATACCTATCAAGGTCTGAAGAAACCCACCATTACCGTACCCTATCCAGATATCAAAAAATCAGATCTGGAAGACACTTACGAAGAAATATAGAGGCAAATCAAGCGAGGCAGAGGGGTTATGGAGTCAACATTGATACATGCTGGATCAACAATTATGAACATGTTATGCAATCAACATAGTTGGCAATGTTTATCATGATGCTCATACTTCCTTATTAATGCTCATAATACGGTGATAATCAATTTCAATTATTATAAGAGTTTATAACAAAACATGCTACTTTCAAAATTGTATAGAAACAGTAAATCAGTTATGTGATTTTTATATTATTACTGGCTTGTAAATAAAGGGATGAAAGGGTACATTTATGTCTTTATTCTTCAAATGACTTTCATTCACAATGCACAGATGCCGCTTTTGAAATATTTACTACTATTGTACAGGAAATATATATGTTTTAACTCTGTTTTTCTCCTGAGGTGGTGTAACGTTCCTCATTGTTAAGTCATAGCTCCTCTTTTAGATTGTCGAGACGTGTAAATAATAAAAAACTATTTTGTTGTAATATCATGTAAGACTATATATTATTTAGTGTTTTACTTGAAGGCCTATGACCCACAAGCACAATTATCTTAGAGATTCAGTATAATTTCTTTAAAAATCGTCGGTCACCCTTGTGCATAAGTATCTGGATGTAAAAATGCATGATAGACAGTTAAAGATAAAGTTGAGTTCTGGTCATGCGATTGCATTGTGAGAGAAAAGGTATGGAATGGATCAGAAAAAGTTTATCATGTAGCATGTAAGTATTGGTGTGTACTGCACGGTTCTGGAGTCATCAAAATCATAATAAATTTGACCCAGTCTTGGTAAAGTAACGAGCACTGTACACAGAAAGATGTATATGGGACTACACAAATGGTGTCAGGGCTATTAACCTTGATTTCTTTATCTTTCTATGCTCACTACTCAGCCAGTATTTATTTTCTACCAAAATTGTTTGGCGAATGACATTTATTTGTAATCTTGAACATTAATATAAATTATAAAATTTTGGTCTTGATAGCCTCCATGATAAGCCTTCTAACACTAGTAAAGATTAATGCTTCACTGGACAGTATGTCCTTGGTAATACAGTACATTTTCAGATCGTTCTCGGCAAGATATATTCCTACTAAGATGTGTGCCCTCTCTCGCTATATCAGGTATGGGCTCTTCATATTCGCTGAATCGGTAATGTCTCTGTATTGTAGTGGCGGGAAACTTTTCCGTTCGTTCCAAAACACAAACTATGACGTAGGAGGGTATATTCTCTATAGGACATATTCGCTAGAAGACATTTTCGGGGGGCAAGTGTCCGAGGGGGTAATTATCCTAGGCGTTAATTTTCCGGGGGTATATGTCGACGGGTGGGGGGGGGGGGGGGAGGGTATTGTCTGGCTGTTAATAGGCCGGGGTGATTGCCAAGGGTTGATACACCCTAAACGCGTACAGCAGAATTGTGGTTTTTAGGACAATCACCTAGAATCACAATCCGGCTGTACGCGTTTAGGGGTATTTGTCTAGATCCTGACTCCGAAATTGAAAGCTGGTCAGGAAGCCGGTTGTCTATAACTTTCGGTGTGCTTTATCTATGTTAAGAAAGAGAAAGCAATCACCAGGTTTCATTTATATATTAGATGCTCTGTGCTGATATGGGTGGATGTCATTGACACATAATACGGTAAATTTGTACATGTGTTCCTCCGGCATTATACATTAATATTTTGTTTTCCATAGTAGAATAGTACCTGTTATATGTACATTGTGTACTTTCAATGTATTCTATATTAAATAGATCAAAATCGAAAATTAATCATTTTTTTCAAAGAAAGGACTTATGATGGCTGTGCATTATGTTTGAAGTGTACAGGTTGATATTATTGCTTCTCTATTGAAATCAATGTTTACATTATGAATTTTACATCAGAAGCGCAATTTGATTTATTTTACATTGTCAACAACTTAAATGTTAATCCCAATCGCACTTCAAAATGCTCCAGGGGTCGCAACTTTACAATTCTTGTGTAGGAATACACTCTTGTGAAATACCCGATTAGGGTGTGAATTCGGGAGAAAACAAAACACGAAATCCTCATTTATGGTGTATTTTGGCTTCAGAATAAATCCTCGTTTAGGAGGTTGTCTGGAAAACCTGTGGTCATGCATGCTTACAATATTTCTAAATGACTGATTCCCCTGGGTCCCAGAGCTCTGCTGTGTGCATTGTCCTCCTTTCATTTGGCCTTTTTTCCTTCTTCTTTTCTCCTTTCCTATTATATGAGGAGTGTAGAAAGGGTGGGGAGGCGGGAAAAGAAAAACGTCTTACTTCAGTGGAATCTGTTGAGCGTGTGAAGTGAATTGGTTTTGTTTGTGCCGCGTATGCTAAGCTTGAACTATGTTACATTGCATTCTCTCACAAATGCGCTGATTCGATTACTCGAATAATCGAATTATCATCGGATGTGGTAGTTCCTGGATTCTTTTTACTTCCTATAAGAATCCAGGTAACGTTGAACAATGTGTTGACCTATGTTTTTCGGGAGTTTCCGGAGTTGAGGAAAAATCATGCTTGATGTGTGTGTGTGTGTGTGTGTGTGTGCGGGTGTGTGAGGGAGAGAGAGAGAAAGATATATATCAATACAATGTCTTAGTTTTGAATGGTATCTTTAGAAGGTCTAAACAGCCTTAAATAAAACTAGACGATTACAATCATCATCGATAAGTGTTCGCAGAGTACATGAGTGACAGTAAAAAAAAAATACACTGGGGTCGGGGCGAATTAGCCCCCGAAATGTCCAAAATAGCCCCCGAAAATCAGAAAAAAGCCCCTGTAAATTTGCATAGAGTTCAATGCAAAACAAATTTTAGAATGTTATTTTCATGCAGGCAAGCTTGAAAAGTAGCCCCCGAAAAATAAGTATTCATTTTTTCCCTGGTTCATGACTATCGTTGCTATAGTATTAGAGTTTGTCTGTCTGAGCTTTAGACTTGCCCCGCTACTGGGCTAGTTCAATGCTGTTAATCATTCATTTCTAACACGATTGCCTCTACTTTAGCAAATTCACCTGAAGGCAATTTCGGTATCCTTATGCGCCACCTATTGATAAAAGCGAACATGACGGATAACTCAATCCGAACATGATAAATGCAAACATGACGGATTACTCAATCCGAACATGATAAATGCAAACATGACGGATTACTCAATCCGAACATGATAAATGCAAACATGACGGATTACTCAATCCGAACATGATAAATGCAAACATGACGGATTACTCAATCCGAACATGATAAATGCAAACATGACGGATCACTCAATCCGAACATGATAAATGCAAACATGACGGATTACTCAATACGAACATGACGGATTACTCAATCAGAATATGACGGATTACTCAATCCGAACATGACGGATTACTCAATCAGAACATGACGGATTACTCAATCCGGACATGACGGATTACTCAATCCGAACATGACGGATAACTTAATCAAAACATGACGGATTACTCAATCCGAACATGATAAATGCAAACATGACGGATTACTCAATCAGAACATGACGAATTATTCAATCCGAACATGACGGATTACTCAATCAGAACATGACGGATTACACATTCCGGACATGACGGATTACTCAATCCGAACATGACGGATAACTCAATCAGAACATGACGGATTACTCAATCAAAACATGACGGATTACTCAATCCGAACATGATTTCGAAGTATGAAGTACAATGTATCACACGGTATTTAAATCACATTTGTTTGTTTTTTTCGAAAAAAAGTTACGACCGTTATTTTTGTATCAGTTCTTCTTCTTCTTCTTCTTCTGATTAAATTTGCCTCCTTCAATTGACTGAAGATTCTTGCAAACTAGAGAAGATTCATATGGAACGCTACATAATTAAGGTGGTTGAATGTTTACAGTATGATTATTCCACTTCTGGATTAACACTTTATATAAACATATTTGCTCTCAACCAATCAAACGACATGATTTCAGTAGCTTATAACAGGCATTGTAACTTGATATTGATAACAAGGTTCATGAAACATGGCCCTGGTTTCGAGATTGATAGATGACGTGATACTTCCGATGATTAATCAGAAGATAAAGAACGACTGGGAATTCCCAGACGAATACACTATTGTCTAATCTGCCCCCTAATTCTTCTACGTTCTCATCGTGTCCTCTGTACAACTACTTGTCCTTCGGATCAAAATAACTCTACTGCGTGACGGAACTAAAATGACAAATGACACACAATATTATAATAAACTACACGCTAGGTAAAGTTGTTTTAAAGCACGGGTGGCCAACCCGCGGCCCGAGGGCCGCATGCGGCCCGCGAGCTTTTCTAGTGCGGCCCGCGGAGCATTGAAAAAGTGATAATAAAAATAGCTCATAAATGAAATGCGGCCCGCATAGCAGCGATGAAATAGGGTAAAACATTTACAAACAGCCATCTCTATTTCCATAATTTGTTCCCATCATTCACAACATATTGAATCGTTACGTGGTTGATACCAAACTCCTCAAATTTCCTCTCATTACATCACATTAACGACATTAACACCCGGGAGGGGGGGGGGGGGGGTACTCATTATTAGGACATACGGGGTGTGCCGCTCTAATGGATGACTTTGTCACACACAAAATCCCTAAACATGGATCCCACTTCTAACAAAAATACCATTAAAAATGGGTCCGTTTCTTCAACATTTCCAAAATTTTCGAAATTTTCGGGCGTTTGCCATGCAAACAGCCGAAAAACATTCGAAAAAACACCCGAAAATTGTGGGAACTGGGTAGGGGTTTTGAGGCTTGTGCGCAAACCCCCGTCCAAACCAAATCTGAGTATCCACCCCCCGGGCATTAACATCAATCGCCGAGTTAATTTCAGTTTGTACATATTAAAATTATTGTTGTGAATCGAGAAATATGTTTGAAATGCCATACTTGTCTTGAAACTTACAGCCTTTTTCTCCCGCCGTTGAATTTTCTCATGAATCTTAATCGTAAACTGTTCAATGAGATTTTTTTTTTCACTGATTTTGTTGTTTGCTTGCTTGTTTTTGCAAAATTGCAGGTGGGTACACGTATTGCATTTTTGACCTTTTTTTTGGGGGGGGGGGGGGAGAAGACTAGCTATGGCCCGCCAAGTTATGCCAATAGTTAGCTGTGGCCCGCGAGCTTTAAAAGGTTGGCCACCCATGTTTTAAAGAATGTGTATTAAAGGTAATACAAAGTTTTGGTATGGGGTCGTGAATTTGGTTTAAATGAACATATTGGAAGCATATGCTATCCTACGATATTCACTGATCGTTGTCGCGGTCGAATCGACTCTAAAGTTATGAAATTGTAAATAATAAACACTTTATGTTGTATAGCTCCCTCTCAAGGTCAAGATATTAATTAAGCTGTAAAACAATGTTTCTTGACTAAAATCGACCGATTAGCTATTCCCGTTCGGAAATTATATACCACAACTACATATTCTGAGATTTTCATGGTCGCAGGTATCATTGTACGGCCGTAGGAGCTATTTAAAAGAAAAATCAAAATTTACCGGGAGCACCGGTAAATCTTTATATTCAATTTTTCTCGAAAGCAGAAGTGTTTTAGGGGCTAAAATTTCTAGCGCTTTGAATACATCCACAGGGGCATCCAAATATTTCAAAATTGTAAAGAATAACTATCCACCCATTTTTCAAAATTTCCCAAAACTTTGTAATACCTTTAATGTAAACATTTCTTTATCTTCGATAATATCATCTTAAAGATGAGTTCCGGTAAAAAAAAAAAAAAAAAAAAATTATCACACAATCAAACGAAACTTACACTGAATGTTCAAGATTACAAATAAATGTCATTTGCCAAACAATGTTGGTAGAAATGTATACTGGCTGAGTAATGAGCATAAAAAGATTAGGAAATCAATGTTGGTAGCCCCGACTCGATTTGTGTAGTCCTATATACATCTTTCTGTGTACAGTGCTTAATACTTTACCAAGACTTGGGCCAAGTTTATTATGATTTTGATGACTCCAGAACCTTGCAGTACACACCAATACATACATGCTACATGATCAACTTCTTCT
>JAVYIG010006561.1:0-115863 GCA_035222895.1 Strongylocentrotus droebachiensis
CTGGTGTACAAATTTAGTATATTCTGCCATTCTTTTCACTAATTTCACATTATTCAACATCCATGCCATCCAAACCTCAATCCGACAATACAGGGAAACATTCCCTATGTCATTAAGTTCACAGCAATCCATCTTGCTTCGCTCCTTAAAAACAAGCCGTCTTCATTGGAATTCACATCCTGAATTCCAATGAAGATAGACACCTCACTTGCATTGTACATGAAAATATCCATTCACTGATCTCCACACAAAGAACTATACTGAAATGATGACAATATTTAACAGATCAATTCGTTATTAATCAAGTTTGGATTTTAATTCATTTGATCCCTTCCTCGAAGGGTTAACAGAATAGCAGGGGGGGGGGGGGATCGCAGCTTGAGGTTCCTTTGGGACAAAGTTTCTTATCAAATTTAGAAGCTTAACCCTACCTTAAGGCTAATACCAGTTACATAAATCAATGCTTCAACAAGTGTTTGTTACGATTTGTTCAAGCATGACTGGTCGAGTTTTGTGCAGTAGTTCTACAATCCAATAATTTAGTACATGTATATTGCAAGTAGTCCACAGTCAGGAGGGTCACAAACTCCCTCTACCGCCACTGTCTCATCTTGATTCCTGAAGAGCCATGTCTGATTAGAGATGAACTTGAGAGAAGTATCCAGTATCCACATTGTTTTGGAGTTGCGTGCTCCTTCGGCTGACTGCTCCTCTTTAACTAAGACAAGTCCACTTGCATCTTTGTAACCAATTCTGACAAGCTGGCTGTTCATGAACAAAAGATTAGTTGAAGAAAAAGAAATCAAATATTGTACAAGCACTTTAAGATGTAAAGCTAACATCATCAGTGTATTTCTTCTCCTTTTTGTTCTTCTGCTTCTTCTAGTAATCTTCAAAAGGCTATTAGTTTTATATAATGTTGCAAAATTGTTTTCGATTTTCTGATGGTATAACTCTATTATCAAATAAACATTTACTTTACTTGTATTAAAGAGAACTGTTGCTGAGCTAGCGCCATGAGTGTCCCTGGACGGTGTGTGCGCTCTATAAGTTTACACTATTATTATTATTATTATCATTAACATACTGTTTGCTCGACAGGAGTACATTCCTATATTTTGTGCTTTTTTGTCATGATTTTTTTGTTAACAAAAATATTTGTTATTTATCACACTTCTGGGGCGACTACCTCCAGGATATAGCCATATGCGATAATAAGGCCTTGTATTGATGGGCTGACTGCCCCCCCCCCCCCCCCAAAAAAAAAAAAAAAAAAAAAAAAAGAGAGAGAGAAAAAAAAAAATAATAACAATTTTAGTTCTAAAAAATCAATAACAACAAATTCCTATATAGGAGTATGAAAAAGGAGATTAAATCGTTTTCTGTCGCCTTTCTTAATCACTAAACCAAATGTTGATTGTAGGTTACTGTTGTCTAGAGAATATATTGTGAAAGTGGGATGGGTTGCAGGAAGCATGGATGGGTTGGTTGACAATTGCAACTGAAAGTTCATGCTCTTCTATTGGGCAACTTACTTCAGACACTGTCATCTGGTCTCTGAGCTTTAGACAGCAAGGTCCTTGTCTTGTCTACCATATCATCATGAGCTTCTGCATTACATGTACAGGCACCTGTTTGTACAGAGACATACAATGAGTTCACTTCTATGGCATGTTCATGAAAGCAGTGTAAAATAATAATTATAAAGTGAACAGGGTATGTTTTTGCAGAAATTTTAGAACTTGAAGTAAAGGTGTAATAAAATATCAACTTTGAAAAATACCAGTACCGGACTACCGGTATGTAGAAAGGGATTTAGGGTTACCTTACTTTGGGTCCGGAATGTTTAAATACATTTATGTTTTGTTATAGATCCAGGATTAAGGTTAAGAATTAATTTGTGTTTAGCATAACCAGTAAACAATTGCCAATGTCGTAAAAATCGCTTACTTCTTTCAATTGGTAATACAGTGCTACAATACATGTTTCACAAACTGCAGGTCAGTGTATTATTACTTTACTAAAGCTATTGTAAATGATGGAAAGAAGTCTTGTATACATTTCCCCTTCCACTCTTCATCATGTTTAAGCTGCTATCACAATACAGATGATGAGCAACATACATGCAGCTTCACCACTGGCACCTGCAAAATTGTGTTGGATGACACTTCATCCAGTGACCACAGCTCCACGTCAATTTCCTACACTATTAAACGAAATAATTAACATTATCCCTGGACCCAACACTCGACCAAAACCTAACCCTAAACCACCTCAATCCCAATTGCAGCCCTCGACCGAACCCTATACCTTTGACGAAATAAAGCCTGGAGCAGTCGTTGCAGGGGCAAATGTCGGTTCACTAAAAATGCCATGACAGACTCAAATCCTATGAATTTATCTCTAATTATTTCCCAGATTGGTTAAAAAACATGTAATATTTATTATGAATTACCAGTCCATTGTGCTTTGCTCCTCCAAGAGGCCATCGCTTTGAGGTAAAGGGCAGAAATTCAAGGCCGGAACCTCAAGGCACCCCATGATCTTTCTACAGGAAGCCCTCCTTCTGGAACAGAATCATAAACACTTCAATAAATATTGACAAAATATGAAAGAAAATACAAATATAACAGCATTATTAAATATTGCTTGCCATTCCTTTTCATATTATTGACCCCCCCCCCCCCTTTCTACATTAACTTCAAATGTAAATTCTAAAAAGAGATACATTGGAAGTTAAAATACACATAATGAACACTATACAGCAACTTGTTACTAGACATTTTGATGCATAGCCACCCCTTTGCATCCCCACAGGTTCCTTTAGTACATGTTTCAATGAGAAACCATTTTAAAGGGAGACAAAAAATGTGGTCTTTATAAGACAGGTGGTCACTAAAGCAGGTTTGACTGTATGGCTTACCTTCTCTTGTGACGGTCTGTTTTCTCCAGGACATTCTTGTTTCAAGCACATTCTCAGAGGAGGCAAGCATTTGGTACTGCGACAAGTCTCAATGTACATTTTCCTGTATAAAAAGAGAGGGGGAATTTAATATTTAGAATGAAAACTGAGTATGACCATTTAAGTTTGATGAGCATTTGCAGAATTAACGTGTTTTAATTTGGATTTCACACAAAAAACCTCCTTCATTATTAGGCCAACTAACAAAAATGGGGAGTTTCTCGTCCTTTATTTTCTATTAAAGGAGGAGGCAGGGCATTACTATTTACTAATTTTAAATTTTTTGATATTTTTGTCCAAGATGACGTCATTCTAAATATAGCTGGCAAACGTATATTTATTAACAGATATTGTGCTCAGGCGCGTACGCAGGGGTTGGGAGGTTGAACCCCCCCCCCCCCCCCAACCAAAACAAAAAAAAAAAAAAAATTGTGCTAATGGGTGACCCCAAAAACCTGACTAACCCGGCCAGGCTTTAAATTTCAATATTTTTAGGGCAAGGCCACTTTTCTGTGGGGCACATTCCTATATTACAGCACAAATAGAAAGAATTGGAAAGGGCACAAAAAATCTCCAAGGCCAATGAGAGGGGCATTGAGACCAATCAAAAAGGCATCCACGACCATGGCCTTGGATTAATTTAAGCCTATTCCCCCCCCCCCCCCCCCCCAACAGATCGAAATAGCAATCGACCAAATTTTCGGGACAAAAACAAAAACAAATAAAATGGTGCTCTTACCCCCCTTCAAACCCCCCCCCCCCCCCCCCCCCGCTTATTCAGCGACTCTGAATATCAAATCGACTATCAAATCCTGACCAAAAAAAATGTGCTCTTAATCTTATCCCCCCCCCCCTTTCATGTAACCAATCTTGAAAAGTAGCCCCCGAAAGTGTTTAAATATTTTTTCCCTGCTATATAGATCTACAGTAGCTTTAGTCTCTTTAGTCTTAAGACTTGACCCTACACAAAAATTAAAGATCTAGATTTTAGACTAGTCTAGACAGTAGACTAGACTTGCATGTCTCTAAGACTAAAGTCTAGACCTAGACCTAGAAATACTTAAATATTTAAATCTAGATCTAGATCTAGAGTCTAGACACTGTTTGGGTTCTTGCAGTTTACTGCAGGAGTTGCTGTTTCAATAATTAGGATAAAATAGAACTGTAATTTTCGGTTCTAAATTTATTAAATCCGACACCAAGCTCCGCCAGCTCAGTCAACTCCGACAGCTGACAGCTCAGTCACTCCAGACAACAGCATCGGATGACGGTAGGACTGATGATGCAAAAGAGCCCGCAACCAGCCCGGGCGTTACACGCAGCTCCCGCTCTCGGTTTGGGCGCATGAAATTTGACAAACACTCGCATGCGAGCTCTCATAATCAATCTTTGTTTAACCGCTGGAAAAGTATTTAAATATAAATAAGCACACAGATGTCGAGTTATGAATATAATTCTTCGTATTATGGAATAAATATGACATGTACTTACGGGATTTCTATGAAAAAAACATTTCAAGCACCGAAGTTGGGTTCATTGTCACGGTGATTGCAGACGACGGCAAAGCACAATGGAGCTAATGCGCACGCGCATAATCGTAATGATCGTTTTTTAAACGATCACTTTGTTATTAGTTTTATGAAACGTATTTTCACTTCAATAACAAGATACGATAGTCGTAATCAGATTTGTCATAGATACCAGATTTGTTATAGTCGTAAGTCAAAAGCTTTATGAAACACCCCCCTGGTTTTTCAACTGGTGTATCAACTGGTATTCTACTGGTTTACAACTGGTAACTCAACTGGTAATCATCTGTGGTTTTCAACTGGTAAATCGACTGGTCATCATATACTCGTTTTCAACTGGTAAATCAACTGGTAATCATCCGAACTGGTACCAGTTAGATACTGGTTTAAACTGGTACTGGTTTTATTTTC
This sequence comes from Strongylocentrotus droebachiensis, assembly GCA_035222895.1. Taxonomy (NCBI): domain Eukaryota; kingdom Metazoa; phylum Echinodermata; class Echinoidea; order Camarodonta; family Strongylocentrotidae; genus Strongylocentrotus; species Strongylocentrotus droebachiensis. Next base: position 4,903 of record JAVYIG010006561.1, read on the forward strand.
TACTGGTTTCCAACTGGTACCAGTTGATACAAGTAGTCTACTGGGCCAAGTATCAACTGGTATTCTATTTGTCCGACATTCAAACTGGTATTTCTACTGGTTTCCATATTGTATCAGTACCAGTTCAAACCAGTAGATACCAGTTGGAAATCTTTACTGGTTTCAACTGGTATAAACTGGAATTTCGACCTGGAAATTTTTTAAAACGCTAGTTATCATGGAATCGTTTTTATTACTTTAAAAAAAAAAATTTCCACGAAGACTGCGCTATGGCTCAGTGGGAGAGCAGTGCAGGGCTTGAAACCAAGTCGATTTCTAGTGCTCTTTGATAAAGCATTTACACCTCATTAATGCCAAGTCCCTCGGAGAGCGACTAATTCCGTTGATCCCCTGGTTGCTTATTACAAGCAGTAGCATTGAAGTAAAACAAACCATTAAACCCCAAGCGGTCACCATGCGTACTAACCACGGAGTTACGAAGTTTTATCTTGCAATGCTTCTTTGGATGATGATCTAAGATGATGAATCTTCCCATGGAGTAGGCTAAGCAAAAGAACTACGACGCTGAATATATCTACACATCCGAGGAAAAGAAAAGCTGTGTCCATGGAACCAGTTAGGTCAAATATTTGTCCTGTAGAATTGAATAAAAGAAAATGAATTGTGAGAGACTCGATCCCGCGTTTTTTAAATTATGAATTAAAGCATTTTTTCTTTCATTATTTCATTAGATTAGACTTGTGCTATACGAATGAACATATCTACTACTATAGATAAAACAACAACAGCTACTAGTACTTATAATTGTATTACTATACTACAGTTACTACCACTATTACTACCACTATACAGTGCGTCCCAGAAAAAATGAACCCGAGAATGATCGATGTTTTATCATAACTTAGTCACAATTATAATTAATAAATGACACATAATTGTAAAGCTTAGATCCACTTCTGTCACCTGATGCAACTCATATGATGCATTTTTCACTCATAAGTCATTAAAAACAATTTTAAGAGAGGGTACCAACAAGTCGTTTGGAGGGCGGTATCTGAATTTCAAAGAGAAAATCACATTTCTAGAAAGTTCATTTCCCGCCCTTTCATATGACACCTCAATCAGGAAAAAAAAGCCAGGAATAACAAAGTTTTGTTTGTTTAAAATATTGCTTGCATTTCCATAATTTGATTAAACGGATTCGTTTTCAATGGCTGCTTGCCGTAGCAACACACAGAGTTGACAAAAGACTCAACTCCGTTTCGTTGACGATCAGCCATGCACAAAAATGACGAACAACCTGACGATAAAATATCGATAATTCTCGGTTCGTTTTTTTCTGGGACGCACTGTATTACTACCACTACTACCATACTACTACTACTACTACTACTACTACTACTACTACTACAAGTTTACTACTATTACTACTTCTATACTACTAGTATTACCACTTCTATACTACTGCTATTACTACTACGTGTACTACTAGTATTACAGCTACTTTTACTACTACTACTACTACTACTACTATTACTACTAATATACTATTACTACTACTCCTACTACTACTAGTATTACCACCACTACTACTACTACTACTACTAATAATAATAATACATGTACTAATATTACTGCTGCTAATACTACTACTACTACTGCTGATGCTGCTGCTGCTACTACTACTACTATTACTACTACTATACTATTACTACTCCTACTACTACTAGTATTACCACTACTACTACTACTACTACTACTACTACTACATGTACTAATATTACTGCTGCTGCTACTACTACTACTACTGCTGCTACTACTACTACTACTATTATACTACTACTACTACTACTACTACTACTACTACTACTACCACTACTACTACTGGTATTACTACTACTACTACTACTACTACTACTACTACTACTACTACTACTTATACCGCTGCAACTACTACTTCTACTCCTCCTCCTCCTATACTACAGTATGACTATTCTCCTACTACTAATACTACTGCTACTGATAATATTGCTACACTATCCTTGGTTTAAGCATTATTGTTTACCCTTATAGATTATTTTACTATTGCCAACCATCTTGAATTTATTTTGTCCAAACTTATTCATAAGTTAATCCGTGTCAAAGCACAATATTTAGTGAGTGCAAACAGAGAGATAGAGAGAGAGAGGGAAATACATTTCCTTTTCCACTATTGTTCCGAGGGTGTTTGTTTGTAATAGAATAGGCCAGTTCCTAGTTAAAACATAGTATAAATATAGGATAATTACTGATCTTTTCCACATGAAGTAGTATTCCCACTTTGTGCATTTTAGAATGTTCTCTACCAAAGACATGGAGGTGGTTCGTGAATGCATTATATTTGCCCTCTAGAGAAGAACGAGTCCATCCGTGTATCACAGAATGTACCGTCGGTGCATAAATGAATATTGATTACATAACTTTCATGAGCACTGTATCCAGTATTCGTCTCGGTGGGTTATACAATTTTGGTAAAAATGACTTTTATCTGCCCATGCGCAGATTGTATTTAGGTACTGGCTTATTCGAATGATTATTTCGTCATTGCAAAAAAAAAGTATTTCATCTTGTTTATCCGCACACATTGACACATGCCCATATCATTGATCTAATTGCTCTGTTCTTCCTAGTCGCTGTCTTCTTCTCTCAATTCATATAATAACCTGAGAAAATCAAAGGAGAGAAATGTTTTGGGACGCTTTTTCATCGTTCCTCTTTACTTCCTTCCTTTTGTTTGTGAAAATAACTGCAAAGGTTGCTGCAATACTTTTCACATCTACCAAATATTGCTTAACCCCGGGAAATAGGTGGGGCTAAGGGGGGGTCTTAGCCCCACCAATTCCTTCCTTAGCCCCACCAATTACCCGGGGTAATTTTAGCCGGCTTTCTGTTCACATTACGTTTTGCCAAAGTGGGCTAACCCCACAAATAGTACGGTACTATCTGGCCCTGCAAAATAGCAGGGTTAGCCGGGTAATTGCGGGGTTAGCTGGGCAATTGTGGTGCTAAGCTGCGTAGATGTGAACAGCAAAAAAAATAGTATGGGGTTAAGGATAGTATGGGGTTAAGGATAGTCCGGGGTTAAGAAAAATAGATGTGAAAAGCATATAGTGTGTTAACCACTAGACAACGTAGAAGGATTGAATGTTTTTCGGCTACTACAGATACAATCACAGACAGATAGCCTCTCCAACCTCTTAGCAATTAATTTCATTTTGAGTGCCAGGGGAGTATTCATCAAAGACAAGCCCCATACCTAGTTAGATCCATGGTCGATTCATGAATCAAAATTCGATTTCTCGGCTAAAACATTTTTTTAAACTTTTGCACAATTTTTCGAAAAGGTTGGTTAGCAATGGGGAAATTTGATTAAGGTACGTAGCCATTCTCATTATTTGATTTCCTAGCATACCTGTCATCCAGCCACCTGTTATTTCACCGAGCCCGAAACAAATCATGGCGAAAGGAAGAACCGCTTGCGACAAAGATGGCGGAACTACGTCTACCACCGTGGTATTCTTGACGACCGTCTTCGCTCCTACGGCTAGACCATTGAGGGCAGCAAAGACGCATAGCGTTGAGAAACGAGACGCTATCCCATTCAAACAAAGCGGTAACGCACCAATGATACCAAAAAGTATGAATGAATTCCTTGAAGAAAACATATCTTTATTTAGACAGTTCAAGAGTCCTGGCATCAGGCGTCCTATGATATTTCCTATTCCAGCAACAAGAGAGAGAAACACAGCAATTGATTCATCAAATCCTTTCGCTTCTGCATTCGAAATAACGAAGACGGTCCAACCAATATACGATACCCCGTGGAGATACGCAGCCAGTAATGCGTAAATGATTATAGGATATTCACTGAAGACACCAAGACCCGCTCCTTGACGAGCAGCCCTAAACAGTTCCACCGCCTTGCGGGAACACCGAAATGGGAATGAATCGCTTTGTGAAGCGTGGTGTTGCACTGTGCCACCATTTCCCACACTTTGTAGATGGCCCGTTGAAGAATCTTTCTTGTACGAGGCATCATGAGTCTGAGGTGTTTCTTGGAGATCACTTTGAGAAGGTGGTGATTCTCTTTGCAATATGGCTTTTTCAAACAATGCCCCAGATACAACCACGTGTAGGTTTATTGCCCCGAGGATGAGGAGAGCACCTCGCCAGGTGTAGGCTTCCAGGATTTTCTGGGTGAGCAGAGGTAACATCATCATTCCCACCCCGCCACCCAATGAGCCGACTGAGAAAGGCAACATGTATTCGTCCCCAAACGCATACATCACTGACACCATGGAAGGGAGGACGGCCATTGAAAATCCGAGCCCTGCATAAAAAAGGATGAATTGTCAATCACTCAAAGCGTTTGTACACGAGGCGTCCGTTCAAACCATAGCGGATATTGAGAGATATAGTTGTGACACGCGAATACGAATGCGAAAACAGTTCATTTCATGGAGAACCAAATAGTTCCCTCCCATGTATCCTTTAGATAAGGCCTCGTGTCTGCATGATAATCTGACGCCGAGCGACTAAAAAGGGACTAATTGCGAAAACCCGAGTGAACGCCAGAGCGAATGGCTTTAGCCAGGAGGACTTTAGTAATCTGGTTTGGATTTATTACGTTAACCTTTTTTCCGACTGGAGTTCTCTACCAAAATGGTAGCGTCCAATCAGCGAACGTATCATCACGTGACGTCAGCATATATTATACATCACGCGCACAGTAAACTCTACGTAGTACGAATAATATGCAGTGTGTGTTACTGCCAAGGGTATCTAAAATTATACTGTGTGTGTGATGTGTTGGGGTGTATATAGGGACTGTAACATTGAACGAAAACGAGTTGAACTGGTTCATTTTATATACAGGGAAAATCCAATTTAAATTTCACCTATAATATTTTATTGTTAGCTTAAGTAATCAAATACTTCCTATTTTATTGTAATTTTGCATGTAAAATAGATTTGAATGTGATATTTTGTATTAATCATTTATATGTTCATCTCATTAGCAAAACTTGTTTACGTGTTTTACCTTTTCTTACATGTTTTGATAATGAACAAATCACGAACGAAGCCAACTGGGAGACGGCCATTCTGATTGGTCAATAAAACCAAAGTCATGAATAATTCATGCAGAGTAGTAAAGCCAGAATCCAAAAGGCCTCGTGGCTTACGCCACTCGATCCCGCGTTCACCCGGGTCTCTAGATCTCTCTTCGTCGCCGGCTAGACTCATCTCAGCCGCTGATTTTCGTGGTAAATTGCCAGAGTCACGAGGCCTTGTCAAAAGCCTACCTCCCATGTAGATTGTATATGGACCGCGTACATGTGCGAGTGTCAGAACAGTACTATCTCTCTCAGTACGCTATGGTTCAAGCCATTGATGGCATATAGTACATACGCCAATAATGGCCGGTGTAGGCACTATTTATCTCATAATCACTTTTGTACGATATTAATCTCACATAATGCGTCATAGGCTGCGCCACTACCTGACGCAATCCTACGACATGCTAATGACGATGCGTGTGCAACGAGTATAGGTATTAATGAGCCGAGAAAAAAATATGTGGGCCTATAATGTATTAAAACAATACATAATTAAATAATTGAAAATGTTTATTTAATTCTTTTATCACTTTAAGTGCATTTGTTCTTGAATAGATATGGTCAACGTGCCCTTGTACGCCATCTTTTGGAATGTATGAACAGGATAATGATATTTCCTGATCCGAACATGATTTCTATGGGCCATAACATAGGGTATTGAATTACCCTTGTGATAATATCTTTTAAGTCTTAGTTCGTTACTCTTTTTACTCATTTATTTATTCCTTTCACAAAAGTGGTTTTTAATGGGGCCCTTTACAAAAGTCTAAGTACATATTGATAAAGAGGTAAATCAAATAAAAAACAAGAAGCAAACACAAGCAAACAATTATTACAGGTTATAATGTGTAAAATTAAAAACAGACATTAAGAAGTTTAGGGACATTCCATATATGAAAAGAAAAAGGAACGTTTATATACCAACATTATAATGGCTAAATAGTTAGTTCAAACCTAAAGAAATTGATATAAATTCAAAAATGATTCATCTAGTTCAATCAATTCTATATTATCAAATACCTTATTCCGTCTTTGGAAAATTATTTAATCCGCGTTTAAATTCCGCCAAATCCCCTGTACATCTAATATCTTTCGATATATTGATTGCCGCATTCGTATGTTAAAAAAAATATTTAAAAAAATCATGTTTATTTTGCTTAGAAAGCATCTCTTACCTGATATAAAAAGACAGACTGCAAAGTAGATAGGTTTGGTAACTTCAGAGCATATCATAAGGCCTAGAGAGCCTATCAATCCACCAAGCATAGATAGGGAGCGAGGGGTATACCGATTAAGAAGAGCCTTTACAACGATACCTGTATTAGAGATAAAAACATTGCTCCATTTTAACACTGAAAAATGAGATAACTGTTTTCGAGAACCAAGATTTTTCTTTTTACATCAGAGGGCATTTTGGGGGTAATGCATGGCACCCATGCTAAAACCCTTGCCGAAATACTAAGGAATAAAATAGCAATTGATGCCTCATGCATTTTTTTTTTAATGCTACAAATGCAATATTTGGCTTAGTTTTCCCCCAATTTCCCCCAAATTACATACAATATTTTTCTGAAAGCCTTGTTTTACGTTTGACTGGTCTACTAGTAGTTGTATAGCGCATAGCACATCAAAATATAGCGTTCCTAATGCGCTTCCAAAGAAGTTTCGATGTTATTACTCCGGCTTTAGCTATGTCAGCCATAATCCGTGCATAATGCATTTCAAGTAATAAGTCCTGCCAGGTGACCATTAAGTACCTGGGTGGAGAGTGGCAAATTTGTATTTATGTCTTGCCAAAAGGCGTGAGTGCCGGGTTGGGATTCGAACCCTCAACCCTTGGATTAAGAGTCAAGTGAATGTTTACCACTATATACCACCACACCTCTAGCTTTTGTCCAGCCTTTGTGAATAATATGTAGTTTCTTAGGTTTGATATTCCAACCATGGCAGAGAAATTTCATTATTAAGCCACTGCCCGATGGGAACCAGATATGTCTGGTATTAATCCCATAGAAATTAGGGACTCCAGTATCCATTGTGTAAGTTATATAGCTTAAAAGCGATAGAGATAGGGTTCTAGGACAATCACCCCCCGGAAAATTACCCCCCGGAAAACTACCCGCGAGGACAATTACCCCCCGAGGACAATTACCCCCGAGGAAAACTACCCCCAGAGGACAATTCAAGTAGTTGTCCTCGGGGGTAGTTGTCCTCGGGGGGTAATTGTCCTCGGGGTTAGTTGTCCTCGGGGGGTAGTTGTCCTCGGGGGGGTAATTCTTCTGGGGGTAATTTTCCGGGGGGTAATTTTCCTAGGGGTAGTTGTATTGTATTGTATTTATTTTCCGTCATTTAAAAAAATACATCAACATATATATATTTACAATCATAAAGACACACTTATACAAAAAAATGAAGACGGAGGGATGGCCCTACTCAGCGTTGTTAGCATAATTGCAATGCTGATTTACAGAGGGGTCCCTATAGACATAGAAAACATGAAAATAGATTGTACAGAAGTAAGGAAAACTTACAGCAAAATAAGGTCTTACAGTTTTCCGGGGGGGGGGTAATATTCCGGGGGTGTGGGTAATTGTCCTGATACGACAATGATAGATGCGCGTGTCACAACTATCTCTCAATACGCTATGGGTTAAGATATTTAAGACAATTGAATCAATCAAATTATGTCTCTTACCTGACATCATTGTGACTGCATGGTACAGTCCAATGTACATCCCTATTCTTCCTGTGGTGGATTCGAGGTCTCTGACAATATGACCAAGAAGGACAGCAAAAGACTTAATCGTCCCTACCTCGAGAAATTGTATCAACCAACAACCAAGAACAACAAGGAATTTGTTTGCCATCTTTCTCTTCAATTCGTGTTATCGCCTCCTCGATCTTACCCTCCTCCTCTGAATTCTAATCTTGCTATAGCCTATTTCACAGGTTTTCATTTCAAAATGGCGGAATCGGACAGAAACGGAAATGCACTTGGACCACATGCAGTCGTCTCGTCGTTCCAACAAATCTCCTCGAACAAAATGCAAACCTTTACACGTTTTGGTACTCACGAGACCCTTACAAGGAAGTTTAACCAAGCATTGAATCAAATAATATATCCGTCTATTGTATCCGACAGACGTGTATATAGATTTGGAGCATGACCGACAACAATAGATATGAAAAAAGGTAGATTGGTACATTGATCCGCCGAAGGGCTTTATTATTTTCCAAAGAGAGCAGCGCTGAGGGAAAATATTACACCCTTGCTGTCCAAAAATGTTATATAACACACCCTACCAGTCAATATCTGTTTTATTAGGTAGCCGTGATTACACTTTGTTATATGAATTTAAGGATAGGCCTAACTGTAATCAATAACAGAATAATTGCCGTTGCCATGATGAAGCGGAATGTTAAATAAGTTGATATCTGTGAACCAAAAAAAGAAGAAGAATGTAACTCATAAATACAAAATATAAAACAAACAGATTGTCTAGTACCCTCAGCTTTCAGTTTCTCGTTTCGATATAAAGTTGGTGGTGGATGTATTTATGTAATTTGAACTTTTAGTTTAATCTGTGCCATTTGAGTTCACGATATTAGGTAGGAAATTGTCACTAATATCAAAAAGAGTATTGTGAGAAATCAAAATTAGTGAAAAAAGTAATACCTAATTCATATTAAACAAAAGAACTAGTAGTGTCTGAGTACAAAAACTTTCAACTGCCTATTTGATTCAACCTCAGATTCAGAAGATTTGTCCATGTAATAACTGCACTCATTTGAATTGACATCAGTGACAGAAGTAGGGATGGAAGCAGTTTCAAATGGTGGTATTCTCGAAAGTGGCCTAAGTTAAATCAGTGGACTAAACCTGGTTTAAACCATGGACTAACTTTTTTGCTATTCTCGAAGGTGGACTAAAGATAAGCCAGGCTTAAATACGTCATAGTTCGGCCTAACTTTAGTCCGCTCAGAGGGCAGGTTTAAATACGTCATAGTTCGGACTAACTCCACGTGACGTCATGTTTTAGTTAAATCGACTGTCCGCGGAGAGTGAACGGTAAGTTTTGCATTTGAATTTCTATATTTGATAACAATTTACACTCTTTTGTATGGATAAGCGCTCATGAAAGTTACACCAGCTAATAAAGTATTTTTGTTACTTTCATGTTGCTGTACTGGTGATAATCTAAAATGCTTTTAACTGAATAAGTTTGGGGGAAACTTGGTAAATTTTCATGGTGTTTGCAGACCAGTCCCATACGTGCAAATAATTGTCGGTTAACATTTTCGTTTCCTGAGATTGTGCAATTTCTTACCGGGTAATTTTTTTCTTGGCACTATTGTACTTTCGTACGCATATACCACATTAACACCACCTTAAAACTATCATTGCTATACGTAGAAACTACTTTTATAGTGGATTTTCGAGACGCTGTTGCCTAAAAGTGGACTAGCACGAGGCCTAAATCTAGATGATTAGATCTAGCTAGTACTTGTACTGTAGTAGCTGTCTCTTTCGTTCGTTAGCCTCTGATTTGGGTAGGGTCGGCTCCTCTCTTTCAGGAGCCGACCCTACCCAAATTAGAGGTTAACGAACGAAAGAGACAGAAATTTCGGTTTGGTATCACGGTCACCTCTGCCTGAGCTGCAGTGCTAGTTGTGGCTGTTGGTGCGATAATTTTCTACAGGATGATGATGGTTTTCATAACCACCCACCCCCCCCCCCCCAAGAAAAACATTTTTTTAAAACAATATTACTAAACTCTAGACCTAGATCTAAATTTCATCAATAAGAGTCTAGTCTAGACAGGTCTAATAATAAAAATTGAAAGGAAATGGACAGAAGCTTCCTTTTTTTGGACATTTTGCTGATACTGTTACAGTAGTTTAGTCTAATAATACTATTAGTTAGTAAACTACAGAGAAAGAGAAATTGTAATTTCTTATTAAATATCAACATATTTTTCATCTTGATTTTCTGCTATTTCAGGTTCTTTTCAATTGATGCATGGGGATGAAAAAAGAAGGCCTCTACCAAGCTACGGTGTCCCGCATTGTGAAGTCCATCTCAATAGCCATTGCCAGGAGATGGGAGCAATACATCTCAATTCCTTCAACAAGAGAGGCAGTCCTGCAGAGTGCAGACCCAACATGAATTTTATAATTACTGCCATTTCCCTGGCGTTAATATGGTCGGTGCTGCACCCACATAGGCATCTCCAAGCCAGTTGGCCCAACACCAGTTATTTCCTGAACAGGAAAAATAGATACTCCATTTTTCTTGGAAAGTCTACTGGTGATTAAAGCTGTAATTAGACGCCTAAATTTTGTAAACTAAATCATGGTTATACAATTGTTATTAAAAAGATCTGCTGATTTTATGAATCTGCAGATGTGTCTACAGGTACATTATGAAGTGATTTAAAATTGTTTTGTCTGAAGAATGTAGGTGCAATCTACACTCAAACTTTTATCCATTTTACATCGGCACGAGCTAATATTTTCAGCTCGATTGCCATGGCTACCAGTCACTCCTGACAGTGACAGCTTGGCTTAGACTTTTGGGCGGAACTATCTCTGAAAATAAGACACAAATAATCAACAGTTGATTAACTACTTTCAAATTTGGGTCAGAAGAAAATTCAAACCTACCACTAACAATTCTGGACCATAAGACTTAGAGACCTGCAGTACAGTACAGTGCAGTAAATTTTCATTTGACTTTTTCCCCTTTCACGAAGCTCATTTTGGGAGATAACATAAACAAAGACAATCTTTGGTCTAAGGTTAGATTGAACTATAATGGAAAAGTTGGGCTGTAACGATTAGGGCCTTGTAAAATCTACATTCCAGGCTGCGTTTACATCTAGGCAAAATGTCGGCTGGTTATCTAAGTAAGATGTAGACCTCTAGACTTGATTTTAGGAAAGGTACTAACTTGGCAATAGACTTTAACTACTTAGGGCTTTCTTAGGCCATGACATGGCAAGTACAACTTAGTGCAAGCACATTCATGAGATAGTACTGCAAGAATGTGTATGTTTGTTCTTGACTTTAAAAGAGATACCGGTAGTCATTCTGTAAATCAATGATTACTAGTAACTGAGTGGGGAGGGGGTGCCTAGTCACTGCCTACATAAAAGGCTCCTTAAGTTGTTTTTTTAAAGTTAGAATATGATTGACACTATAACTAAGACCAATTATCAATGGAGTAGATCTTTGATATTTTAATGAGGTCTAAACCTTTTAATTTTTGTTTCAGGATGATGTTCTTCTTCAGTAAAATAAATGAAGGCAAATTCCCTGATAATTGAGACAAATTCAGAGAGAGGAAGGAGAACTATACTGAGCTGCTGAATTTCTGACAGGTAGGCTGTACGAATAAGTTGTTGTTTGCATGCCCAGGTACTTCAAGGATGGCATTTGTTCATTCACATTTTTCCATCAATACTTTCATGTAATTGATTATGCACTCCACTTTTACCACAATGTGCATGCAAATCCACTTTGGTCACAATGTACATGCAAGACCTTTTTAATGTTTAACAGAAATAGGTTTCAATGTGCTTCCTTTCATTCTTTTCTCTTTTCATTCAACAGACATACTTGCAAGGACTATGAAGTTCTACTTAGTCTCTTCAATGAACCAGACTCCATCTGCTGTAACTGTGACTGCATGGGGATCAAAACCATTGATAAAAAGCCTGATATGCCCTTGTTATGACTGTGTGTGAACCACAAAGCAACCGTCACTCATAAGGATGTTTTTATGTACATCAGATGTTCATTGTTTCACTGGAAAAATTGTGATTTTGAGTCATTTAAGAAATCATGTTTATAATGTGTTTTATAATATAGTGCGAGTCATGATATAACAGATTCCCTGCAAAAGAAATTCGGCTCAAAAGTAGACTATGCTTTGTTTTAAAAAAATTGGAAAAAGTAATGTAACAAATACATAACATTGAATTCTAATAATTTCAAGTAGTAGATTATGAGGCTATTGGAGCTTAATATTTGACCTTCTATTTATAATCGTATTCATCGTGAATTACAATCTTTTCTATTTTAAGAAAAATAAATAAATTAAACATAATTGTTGATATGTTATATACAATATTCCTTGATTTTAAGTGTGCATACTGTTGGGTTCATTGAATTATACATGGAAAAAATCTGGAAATAAACAGTGAGAGAACAGAGAGAGAGATAGAGTAGAAGAGAAAGGGAACTAAATGAGAAAGAACAATTTAATGGTGAGAGATGTCATGAAAATGAGAAATAAACAATGATGTGAGATAGTGTGTGTGTGTGAGAGAGAGAAAGAGATGGAGATAGGGAGAAAGAGTTGTTGTTTTTTTTTTTTGGGGGGGGGTACAGTGCCCCCTTTTTCAAATGCCCCTGTTTATATAGGAAAGTGCCCTTTTAACTTTTGAAAAAGTGCCCCTTTTTCCATAGGACAAGTGCCCCTTCCCCTTTTCACCTCTGATAAGTGCCCCTTTAAGTTTGACACGCGCCCCTTTCCTTTGATAAGTTTCCATTTCCCTTTGCAATAAGTGTCAATTTTCCATTGTTATAAGTGCACTTTTAAATCTCTAGTAAGTGCTCCTTTTCAGGTACGAGAAATGCCCCTTTTCACTTTTGATAAGTGCCCCTTCATCTCTGATAATTTCCCTGTTTAAATCTGAGAGGTGCCCCTATTAACAAAATTATCGGTGCCCCTTTTCTTTCAACAAATGCACATTTCCTTTATTATAAGTGCCTCTTTTTCATTCTCATAAGTGCTCCTTTTAAAATATGATCAATGCCCCTTTTCAGGTACGATATGTGGCCCTTTTCACCTCTGATAATTTCCCTTTTAACAATGATACAATTCCAGCAAGTGCCCTTTTTGTTGGTGCTGCCCCCCGCTTTGGAAGTCGCTCCGCCGCCCCTGGACGTCATATTGCTCAAGTTGTCAAGGTGATGCATCCTCTCCACAGTGCGCGCATCCATTGTCTTAGCCCATTGTCTTAGTGCATTGTGACGTCGCAGCTTCGGTACTGAGCATGTGCAGAAACTCTAACCATGGTGAATGATCCATGGACTAAAGATAGTACATGTACTAACTTAAGCCAGGGGTTTAAACCATGGATCAGTTAGTCCACCTTTCGAGAAATGACTCAGCGGCCTCAAGTTAAGCCTGGCCTAACTAATCCATGGACTAAGTTAGGCCAGGTTTAACTTAGGCCGCTTTCGAGAATACCACCCAAAGGGTTTAGTGGCCATGGGGAGCTGAAAGTTTTCCCCATGGGTCGCTCATATTATAGCAAGAAGGTTCTCCGTTATTGAATCTTCTTCTTATCGAGTCACTACACAAGTCCCGTCCAGTGGTCCACACAGGCCTTGGCACGGCAATTCACGGCTTCCAGGTCATCTTGGGTGCATGGCTCTGTCAGGAGTGGGCCCGCCCCCCTCCCCCACTCCGTGAACGGAGGGATACCATGCGTGTTCCCAATCTCACCGGCTCGTAACAAAAGAAAAAGGTCTACCCGTATTGACTTTACACACCGGACTTTTGCCGAAGGGGGGGGGGGGGGGGGGGTGCTGAAAAAAAGGCTCGTATAGCAAAAGAAAATGGTCGACCCGTATTGACTTTACACACCGGACTTTTGCTGAAAAGGGGGGGGGGGGGGTCGCTGGGAATACGCATATGCGTACCCTAAATAACACTGAGTGGGGGCGGGGTCGGGGGGGCGGGCGATTGGGCAGACTAGCAGGTGTTCCATTGGCTGTTCCTGGCCGCATTCACATGCTGTTTGTTCGTCTTCTAGACCGCACATCTGCATTAGGACTCTGCATCGTCCGTAGCCAGTTCTTAGGCGGTTGAGGCTGGAGTCTCACTGGAGCCGGTTGCGAGGGATTCCTTCGGGCTGAGGGAGAGTTTATGTGGAGTGGTCTGGAGGTGGTTAGGCCACAAAGTCATCCTTTGGTTGTGAGGGCTGGTATTAAAGGGCACTACAGTACGTGTGCAGAAAGCTGTGTCTGGATTTGAGCCGCTTGTCCAGTGGCTGTTGTTGGAAGAGTGGGTGGATTGGAATGATTATCCCTCTTACCTCACACAAGCACCATAAATACTAAAAAGCAATAATAATTACGCGAAAATAAGTAAGTTTTACCCACGACTATGTTGCTTTATTGAATCTCCCATTCGAGTCCCTACTTCTCATCCGCATATAAGGTTCACATGAATAAGTTTACGGTTAAAAAATGTTCAAAATTTACGATTGGCAATAACTTGCTGGAGCTTTAGAATGAACCCTTTAAATAGGGTGATCACACTGCCTGTGCAAACAGTCTGCCCCGCGAACACACACACACAACAGCAGTCAGTTGGTAGAAATAGCAATTTTTGTAAATATATTTAAAAGAAACTAAATATTTTTAAATGTTTATTTCACATATATTTCAAACATACCTTAAACTACAATTCTGTGTAGTTTCATTGTTATAGGCATGTGGGAAATATGTTAATTATTGAATTAGAATATTGTCTTTTCAGCCATGTGTGACATGGCCCGTTGATCGCCCATTGACTCGCGCTGCTATTCTGCGTGGTGAAAAAAATGCACCTCAATGTATAAAACTTCCCTACAAAAATGCAATATCCTCATGTGTTTCACTCATTGAATCAATTTGTTATTTACACTCAAGGTAGCCACAACTGTGTTGGGATCATCAAACTTTGTTATTTTCTGAAATTCAGTCCCTGTGGAATGTTGTGGCCTGTTGAATGGTTTCTCGGAAAATCGTCATAAATCCTCAAATCTGACATTTTTTTAAAAAGAAAAATATACTGTGATGTAGCTGAAAGTATACAAATTCTTATCATTTGATCGGTTTTTCTGAATAATTTGTGAAACACATGAGGAAATAGCTGTGACGGTGATCCAAGTAATTTCCATCGCCATATTGTATTGGCATTGCAAAAATATTAGGAATTTAAGGTAAATATTTGGTGTAAATATGATCTATGAATATAATGATTTAAAAAATGCCCCGAAACTGAACAGTTTGACTTTCCTATATATATATAATTAGCTGAAATGACCTAATTTGCATATTTGATGAATATTCATAATTTTGTTTTTCTTCAAAAAAGAAAATATTTCCATACCTGTCTGATATACATAGGTTTCATTGATGTATCATGTTCGTTTTTTATTTGACTACATATGCGCATATTAATTAGACGGACTTAGTTATTTTCACAACTTTTTCATATCTGCAGATTCGCAAAAATGGCAAAAATGACTTATTTTGTTTGCTTCTGTTTTCAAAACGGTAATAGATATATGATTTTTCTTTTTTGTATTTTTTACCACAAAGATGATATTTTAGTGTCTGATAATTTAATTTATTATTTGTGTCCCAGAAAGTGATGAATTAAGTTGTCAACTTTGTCGAATTTTACCATTTTTGCCAATTCGACCATTTCTGGCAGGTTTTTCGGTAATTTTTCGATATCAAAAAAATGGTATAAAATCACAACGCATTGACCGATTTCAATTCTGTTTTTTGTTTTTTGAAGCTTTCATAAAGCTTGATCATTTGCAATCATCAAATAACATGTGTTTGTTGTACTTATTTTTGGTGTGCTATACCTATTAAAAACCAATCAAACTGGATGCAATGAGAAATCGCAACTTCAAGGAAAAATATTAAAGAGTATGTATGAAAATAAAATTTAATGGTTAAAAAGGGCCCTGGAATTGATTTTTGGTTGTCTGTTTTTTCATTATATCGCTATGAATAACGCATATCACATGGCCTTAAAGCCCCACTGAACTACTTATAGCTACTTGCGCCCTCTATATAGCAAACAATGTCTAATCGGTGCCTGTTGCCCCCATGATCCCCTTTTTCTTATGTTATTTGAGAGCTGATTTGATGAGATAACCACCTGTCAGTGACCTTGCAGGGTGGTCTAATCTCCCCTGACCAAACTAGTACAGACGGGCTTAAGTGGACAAAAGGAAATTTTTCTCTCCCTCGCTTTGCCTCCTTGCAAATAAAACGTTATAGACTAATACACATAACGACATAGCATGATTTAGAATCAATGCCTACATCCAGATCCATGTAAAGATAGGAATAATGTCGAAGATGATCCTTGATAATGAATTAACTAGAATATTTGAGTTTCAATGTCTCAAAATGTTTGTTTTCTCCAGCTTTGTTTTCACATTTTGGGGTTTCATTTTTTTCTTCTCGGAGTGCCCTTATTGTAGGTGCATTCCTTTTAATAATGATCCATCACCCCTGAGAAACATGTATTTCACCAGTGCTTTCATGTATTGATTTTCTGTGTAGAAATTGAATCGACCTACAAACAGTACGTTTGCTATGCCATTAATGTTAACATATTCAATAAAGATAATCAGAAATGCATGTAAACCCAAGAGGGAAGAGAGAGAGAGAGAGAGAGAGAGAGAGAAAGAGACAGAGAGAGAGAAGAAGAAGGGTGTGATTGAAATGAGAGATAGAAGTGAGAGAGGGTGATATATAAGAAGGTGTGATTAACTTAAGAGATAAAGTTTTATTAAACAGGGGTAATGGACACCTTCTACAGATGAAAATATTTGAAATGTGCCTTTGTAAAAAAAAAAATGGCAAAAAATGATGGGCTAACCCCTTGCCATTTTTTTTAATAAGGGGCATTTTTCCACATTTCATGAAATTATCTGAATTTGCATACTTTGAATGAACAGGGGCCATAGACACCTACCACAGATGAAGGATTTGAAATTAGCCTTTTATAACATTTCTGAATCTAAGCAAAAAATAAGGGGGCTAACCCCTCGCGAATTTTGTCAAAAAGGGGCATTTTTCCACATTTCATGAAATTATCTGAAATTCATAGTTTGACAAAATAGGGGTCATAGACACCTTCCGAAGATGAAAATATATGAAATAATCCTTTGTGGAAATTTCTGATGTGAGAGAGGTTGATAAAGAGAGAGAGTGAGAGAGAGAACCTTGCAAGGTCGATACGTGCGTGCGCTATATAAGAATCCAATATTATTTATTATTATTATATAGAGAGAAAGAGAGAGAAGAAGGGCATGGTTGATATCAGGGATATATATAGAGAGAGAGGGTGATAGAAGGGTGTGAGACAGGGTGACAGAGAGAGAAAGAGAGAGAGAGAAGAAGGGCGTGGTTGATATCAGGGATATATATATATATATAGAGAGAGGGGGTGGTAGAAGAAGGGTGTGAGAGAGGGTGACAGAGAGAGAAAGAGAGAGAAGAAGGGCATGGTTGATATCAGGGATATATATAGAGAGAGAGGGTGATAGAAGGGTGTGAGACAGGGTGACAGAGAGAGAAAGAGAGAGAGAGAAGAAGGGCGTGGTTGATATCAGGGATATATTATATAGAGAGAGAGGGTGGTAGAAGAAGGGTGTGAGAGAGGGTGACAGAGAGAGAAAGAGAGAGAAGAAGGGCATGGTTGATATCAGGGATATAAAAAGAGAGAGAGGGTGATAGAAGGGTGTGAGACAGGGTGACAGAGAGAGAAAGAGAGAGAGAGAAGAAGGGCGTGGTTGTTATCAGGGATATATATATATATAGAGAGAGAGGGTGATAGCAGAAGGGTGTGAGAGAGGGAGACAGAGAGAGAAAGAGAGAGAAGAAGGGCGTGGTTGATATCAGGGATATATATGGAGAGAAAAGGTGATAGAAGAAGGGTGTGGAGAGAGGGTGACAGAGAGAGAAAGAGAGAGAAGAAGGGCGTGGTTGATATCAGGGATATATATAGAGAGGAAAGGTGATAGAAGAAGGGTGTGAGAGAGGGTGACAGAGAGAGAAAGAGAGAGAAGAAGGGCGTGGTTGATATCAGGAATATATATAGAGAGAGAGGGTGATAGCAGAAGGGTGTGAGAGAGGGAGACAGAGAGAGCGAAGAAGGGCGTGGTTGATATCAGGGATATATATAGAAAGAGAGGGTGAAAGAAGAAGGGTGTGAGAGAGGGTGACAGAGAAAGAGAGAGAAAAGGGGGCGTGGTTGATATCAGGGATATATATAGAGAGAGAGGGTGATAGAAGAATGGTGTGAGAGAGGGTGACAGAGAGAGAGAAGAAGGGCGTGGTTGATATCAGGGATATACATAGAGAGAGAGGGTGATAGAAGAAGGGTGTGAGAGAGGGTGACAGAGAGAGAAAGAGAGAGAAGAAGGGC
The DNA here is from genome assembly GCA_035222895.1 of Strongylocentrotus droebachiensis. Classification (NCBI taxonomy): domain Eukaryota; kingdom Metazoa; phylum Echinodermata; class Echinoidea; order Camarodonta; family Strongylocentrotidae; genus Strongylocentrotus; species Strongylocentrotus droebachiensis. The sequence goes on from JAVYIG010006561.1 coordinate 23,293, forward strand.
GTGGTTGATATCAGGGATATATATAAAGAGAGAGGGTGATAGAAGAAGGGTGTGAGAAAGGGTGACAGAGAGAGAAAAAGGACGTGGTTGATATCAGGGATATATAGAGAGAGAGAGAGAGAGAGGGGGTGATAGATGAAGGGTGTGAGAGAGGGTGACAGAGAGAGAAGAAGGGCGTGGTTGATATCAGGGATATATATATATATATATATATATAGAGAGAGAGGGTGATAGAAGAAGGGTGTGAGAGAGGGTGACAGAGAGAGAAGAAGGGCGTGGTTGATATCAGGGATATATAAAGAGAGAGAGGGTGATAGAAGAAGGGTGTGAGAGAGGGTGACAGAGAGAGAGAAAGAGAGAGAAGAAGGGTTTGGTTGATATCAGGGATATATATATATATAGAGAGACAGGGTGATAGAAGAAGGGTGTGAGAGAGGGTAACAGAGAGAGAAAGAGAGAAAAGAAGGGCGTGTTGATATCAATTATATATAGAGAGAGGGTGGTAGAAGAAGGGTGTGAGAGAGGGTGACAGAGAGAGAGAGAGAGAAAGAGAGAGAAGAAGAGTGTGATTGATGAGAGAGAGGGTGACAGAGAGATAAAGAGAGGAGAGGAGTGTTGCTGATATAAAGGATATATATATACAGTGCGTCCCAGAAAAAACGAAACCGAGAAGTATCGATGTTCTATCATAACTTAATCACAACTATAATTAATGAATGATACATATTTGGAAAGCTTAGAGTCTCCTCTTTCATGTAATGCTACTCAGATAATGCATATTTCACGCATAAGTGATTAAAAGCAATTTGAAGGAAGGAAACCAAAAAGACATTTGGCGGGCGGTATCTGAATTTCGAAGAAAAATTCCCATTTCTAGAAAGTTGAGTTTTTGCCCTTTCATATGACACCTCAATCAGGAAAAATGAGCGAGGAATGACAAAGTTCTGTTCGTTTAAAGCAGTGCTTGCATTTCCATAATTTTATTAAACGAATTCGTTTTCACTGGCTGCCTGCCTTATCAATAAACGAAATTAACAAAAGACTTAACTCCGTTTCGTTGACAATCAGCCGTAGACGAGAGTCTTCATGCATGGCTGATTGTCAACGAAACGGAGTTAAGTCTTTTGTCAAATCTGCTTTTTGCTACGGCAGGCACCCAGTGAAAACGAATTCGTTTGTTAAAATTATGAAAATGTAAGGGCTACTTTAAACAAACAGAACTTTGTTATTCCTGGCTCATTTTTCTTGATTGAGGTATCATAAGAAAGAGCAGAAAATGAAATTTCTAGAAATGTGAATTTTTCTTTGAAATTCAGATACCGCCCGCCAAATTACTTTTTGGTTTCCTTCCTTCAAATTGCTTTTAATCACTTATGCGTGAAATATGCATCACGTGAGTAACATCAACTGGAAGAGGAGACTCTAAGCTTTCCAAATATGTATCATTCATTAATTATGGTTGTGATTAAGTTATGATAAAACATCGATACTTCTCGGTTTCGTTTTTTCTGGGACGCACTGTATAGAGAGAGAGATGGGTGAAGGGTTAGAAGAAGGATGTGATTGATGTGAGAGAGTGTGATAGAGAGAGAGAAAGAGAGAGAGAAAGAGAGAGAAGAAGAGTGTGATTGATGAGAGAGAGGGTGACAGAGAGAAAAAGAGAGAGAGAGAGGAAGAGTGTTGCTGATATAAAGGATATATATATATAGAGAGAGAGAGAGAGAGAGAGATGGGTGAAGGGTTAGAAGAAGGATGTGATTGATGTGAGAGAGGGGGATAGAGGGGGATAGAGAGAGAAAGAGAGAGAGACAGAGAGAGAGAAAGAGAGAGAAGGGTGTGGTTGATATAAGGATTTTTTTTATTGAGAGAGAGAGAGGGGGGTAGAAGGGTGTGATTGATGTGAGAGAGGGTGATAGAGAGAGAAGAAGGGTGTTGTTGATATTAGGGATATAATTATATAGAGAGAGGGGGAGGTAGAAGAAGGGTGTGATTGATGTGAGAGAGGGTGATAGAGAGAGAAAAAGAGAGAAGGAGAGAGAGAAAGAGAGAGAAGGGTGTGGTTGATATAAGGATTTTTTTATTGAGAGAGAGAGGGGGGTAGAAGGGTGTGATTGATGTGAGAGAGGGTGACAGAGAGAGAAGAAGGGTGCTGTTGATATTAGGGATATATATAGAGAGAGGGGGAGGTAGAAGAAGGGTGTGATTGATGTGAGAGAGGGGGATAGAGGGGGATAGAGAGAGAAAGAGAGAGAAGGAGAGAGAGAAAGAGAGAGAAGGGTGTGGTTGATATAAGGATTTTCTTATTGAGAGAGAGAGGGGGGTAGAAGGGTGTGATTGATGTGAGAGAGGGTGAAAGAGAGAGAAGAGTGGTTGATAATGGTAATGAAAGTGGGAGATATAGACAGACGGACAGAGAGAGAGAGAGGGAGAGAAAGAGAGATGGACAAAGAGGACGGTGTGGGTAGAGGTGGGGCTGATTGATTTTATTCTGGTATTCCAGAGTTGTTTACAGAGAGTCAAATGGCCATTGTCTCTATGTACACATTCTTTAATCATCTTTTTCTCTCTCATTATGTCTCTTTCCCAATCTATCATATTGTCTCCTTCTCCAAATCTCTCTTTCCCTCTCTCACTTTCTCCTTATCTCCCACTACCTCTCTGGACCCCCCCCCCCCCCCTCTCTACTTCTTCCCTCTAATCCTACCACTCCTGTTTTACTATCCCCTTTCTCTTAGTAATTCTCTCCTCTTACTTCTCCCATCTCTCTCTCTCTCTCTTTCACCTCTATCCCTCATATCAATCACACCCTCTCTCTCTCTCTCTCTCTCTAACCCCTCTCCCCTCTTAAGCTACCACCCTCACACTCTCTTGGCTGGTGTTTCAGTCCATCATAATTATGCACCTTCTTTCTTTTCACAATTAAAGTCTCAAGTTCTAGAAATAGAACTCTCTTATGGATTGTTTGGACCTTATGAAAACAGTCAAAACACATACAAATTACATTATGTAGCACACCAAAACTAGTGTACATGCATATTATTTATCATATTGTAATCATGTCATTTTAAAATTTTGTATGGCTAATATTGAACAGAATAATATGTATGTCTGATACTGTTTAAAAATTATCTACTGCCATCGCCAGAACTCGAGACCACCTTCTTAGCTTCATACACAACAATGCAACACATAAAATCAGCAATTGTTTTCTTGACAAAATTTATTCAGCAAGTCAAAATACATGAACATCATTGTCTCCCAATTTCAATTTCATCCCAACACTTTTTAAAATACATTATATTTCAAAATTGATATTGATTAGAAATAATGCAAAGTAAATAAATCCGGTGATTAAAGGTAAAGACCAGTATTGGTAACGCCCCAATTTCAAAAAATGAAATGGAAGCTCTCATTACCAATCATGTGAAAGAATATGTTTTGACTAATACATGATGATAAAAAATTTGCCGGGAAACCGCCTACTAATTCATATATTTGGTAAATTTGTTTCTCTCATGGTCCTGTGAGAGATATAGGGTAGTCCCATATACATCTTTCTGTGTATAGTGCTTGTAACTTTACGAAAAATGGGCCAAATTTCTTATCATTTTGATGATTCCAGAACCTTGCAGATGCTAGATGCTAGATGATCAACCTTTTCTGATCGATTCCACAACGTTTCTTTCACAATTCAATCGCATGACCATAACTGGTCTTTACCTTTAATATGTCCTCCATAGACCTGTGGGTCTACTTACATGCAGCTATCCCCCCCCCCCCCCCCCCACACACACATATAAAATAAGCAAATTGGCAATTGAATGGGTGAACAATGAACATGACAGATAAAGAACCTATTTTCTCAATATTTGTAACACAAAGAATTGTCCAAGAAATTTGTACAAAATACAAAGTCACATCACAAGTAAATATTTACTCCAGTAAGGAAAGGGCATGTATATATGTAACTTTAAGAAGTCAGTATACAAACTTAATATTCCATAATACTAGTTACAAGTAAAATAATTAATAGACCGGTCTACTAACATATTCAAATATCATGCATACTTTTTAACGAAAACCTGAATGCTTGCATGAAGATTGCCAAACATAGCCAGAAGTAACATGTAGACTGGATTACAGGTATTGTAGTTCATTCATTAATAACAGGTTGATACTCATCACATGGTTCTCAGGAAAGAAACATCCATACATTTGGATACACCTGTATGTTAGTAAACCAGTCAATTCATCACAATTCTTCTTTGGAGAATAAAAATCATACCGATACATTATAAGCAATTGGGCAAATCAGATCCTTGCTTTAGAAAGTTACTCCTCCCTAAATAACATTCAATAAGTCAACAAAATAAGGTCTGCCTTCAGATACAAAGAGTTGCATTTTTTACACCAAATTTTCCAAATTAAGAATCAAGAATCAAGGTGAATATGGCATTCTTCCTAAATTATTTTTGCAAAATGTTGCAAGAGGATAACAAAATACAATATACAATACACTCTTCATAAAAACATTTAAAACGTACAAATACAAAAAAAAAGATATGATTGTACACCATACACATACAGGGGAAAATGAAAAAGGAACATAGATAATACTATGATGTACAATCCAAATAAAAAACACTAACAAGAGAGTGTAACAAATTTACTTCATAAACGTGTCAAAGTTGCCCATGCTATTCTACTGATTATTATACTTATTGAACAGAAATTGTTTATATTTAATTTTGAAAAGATTGAGTTTTTGAATTTTTGAATTTCCAGTGGTACACTATTATATATTACTGGTCTTTAAAAAAAATGTGAATTCTTCATACAGACTGATTTCAGAGTGGTTGTAAGCCCTGACAACCTCTGGAAGTTTTGATGGAAGAAGAAGAAAGTTGTGGATCTTGGACTCACTTATCTTTTTAGGATGGGCCAAGCCCCTGCCATAATGATTCTTTGGAATCTAAAAGGACCTTTAGGCCTGTCCTCATCAGCTCGAGATTGCCAAATATCCCACTATTTGAACTATCCAAATCATCCAAATTATCCAAGATATCTTGGGCTAGTTTGCAATCTCAAGCTGATTATGACAGGCCTCTCGTGAACTTACAAGACTTTAAACGTTTGTGGTTCGCAATAAAAAACTTAGGCAAAATATTGGTCAAAGCCTTGGCCAAAACCAAAGATGGCGAGATGGCGGGACAGTGTAGATATAAGACAAGCTTAACCATTTAAAAAAAAATGTTCAGGCATCGACTAATGAAATGTAAATTCTCATTTTTCCGGTTCAGAGTTGGAATTGTATGGATGTTGTATTTCCTGGTACATTTACCTTTCTAGATTCATGAAGATATATATATCGCAAGGTTGTTTGTTCTTAAATATTTCCTTTTTTTTTAATCAAGGCCCCCGTGACCACCTACCGGGTGAGGAAAGGTCTCAACTTGCATCATATACACCTGTATGTCCCACTCACTGAAGACGGCTGACAAATATTATGCAGCCAGATGGAAAACCTCACAGAAAGATAGAGAGGTCTCTTCTTCTTTCAGGGGTAACTTCTTTCAATCAAGTGTGTGATAACACCAAATTCCAAATCATTTATGGAAAGTAAAAAGTTAAATCTCTAAAATATCTGTAAAAAAATTCTTTGCCAACCATATGGAACACTCTACCTCAAGTCATTCGCCTATATAAAAACAGTCCAATGTTTAAAAAACAAATGAAACTGACTTTTATTCTGAGTACCGTTAAATTTATCTTCTAAACCTTTTTGCCCCCCTCCAATTCTTTTTACATTATTACCTTATTTAGAGGTAAAGTGTCAATACATTCAATATTTTGTATGCACATTATCAACATTTTATTTTCTGTATGTATAATTATTTCTTTTATAGCTTTCCAATCGAACTTCTTCAGGGAGGACACTGCATCAAACTCAAAAAAAGTTTCAGCATTAAGTTCAATGAGCTGCCAATGGCAATACTCATCAAAAGATCTCAAAACGAAATAATCGGAATAGAGACAATTACAGATGGAGATGAAACGACTACAGATGGTAAAGAAATGATGGAAGGACCATCACTCGACGCATCATGTACACCTTTAGCATCGGAAAGTGATTCCACATCTGAGGCGCAAAGCTCAAAATGCTATATCGCAGATACCATTATCATTGGGGAAACTTCATTTCCTAGTCTTTCATCACCGGGGAAACTCAACATCATTTACTGCCGGCAATGACCACTCAGCCCTCAGTCAATACGGAGGCATACAAATCCTATCGGGCGTATTTCAGATGGCCAGCTGCAGAGAAAGAAGAGAGACCAAGCCATCCCACCAAGAAGACTAAACGGATGCACGAAGAAACGATCAGACCGCACAGATTGCCAGAGGTGATATGGAGGAGGACACCTCGACTACAGCAAGGCTGAGAAAGTGATAAGTACAGTTCATAGTAGAAACAAACTCAAGCGTAGACTATTTTAAGGAAGTTAAAGATCACAGGCTTATCATTCTAAGCAAGTCCTCATTTGCGTCACCCATTGTCATTATTCGCAAGAAGGATAGAACTATACGAATGTGTGTAGATTTCAGCAAGTTGAACTCTAGGACTGTTCGTGATGCATATCCCATTTCGAGATCTTGGGAAATATAATTTGATATTCGATCAAAATCAATCCAGTTTTCTTTATTTGTAGGTCTAGCCAATATCATTATCTCTTATGTGAATGGTGTGCATCGGTGAGCCTTATCAGCATAGCATTTCATATTTGTATTGTAATATGGTTACATAATATGTACTTGCACTTATGTCATTTTATATGTATTTTTGTAAAACCGTTCACTCTGTAAAAAAAAATCACTTTATCTTTGTTATCCATGTTATCATTCTTTTTGGTCCATGATTGTGATGATGGAAATGAGTTATTTTCAAATCATTGTCCATTCAAATTTTTATCAAATATCTCAGTCATTTCATTGTGCATGTTTTCTTTGCTCTGCTTTCATTCCATAGATAATGCCAATAGACTTCAACCACCCAACGATGTGGGGAACGTCAAGCACAGATGCGTCTGTTTGACCAAAAAAGTGAACAGAGAGCGATGCCAGAGGAAGACCAAACACAAGACGAAGAGCAACAACAGGCTTAGATGCAAACGCAAATCAAAGCATGTAACCAGGACATGTTGGCAGCATAGAGGAGTAAGTTTCTTCCCGCTTTTCACTTTGGTCTAATCCCTTCATATTTTTTTCTTTTTCTTTTTCTTTTTACTTTTTAGAAGGGACCGAGGGAGGGAGATCTCAAGTTTGCAGGGGAGCTCTGGGAATGGAGGGGGAGGGGGATAGGTAAGATTGTATGCGTGTCTGAGTATGTGAGCGTGTGTGGTGTGTCTGTCATTGATCTATAACATTCCTTCAGTATAATCAATTTGAAGAAATTATGTACTGTGTATTAAACTATATTATGTGTTTCTGAGGGATGTACAATTTTCTTTACATTTTGATATGTTACGTAAATCAATGAAGATGTATGATTTTTTTCTTTATTTTGTACTGAATGAATGCAATAAAGAAAGAATGCTACAAAACAAAAAATCATGGTTCGCAAGAAGGATAGGACTATATCATTATCTCTAATGCGAATAGTGTGTATTGAATATGGTTACATAATTGCACTTTGTCACTTTATATGTATTTTTGTAATACCGTTCATGTTATCTTTGTTATTCATCTTTTTGGTCCATGATTGTGATGGTGGAAATGAGTTATGTTCAAATCAATTTTCAATTCAAATTTGATTAAATATCTCAGTCATTTAATTGTGTGTGTTTTCTTTGCTCTGTTTTCATTCCGTAGATATGCCTATCGATTTTGACCACCCAAGTATGTGGGGTGATGTGAAGCATAGATGTGTCTGCCTGACAAAAAAAAATAGAGAAAGATGCCAAAGGAAAACTAAACACAAGACGATAACTATCGATTTTGAACACCTGACAATGTGGGGGTGGTCAGTCACCGATGCGTGTGCCTGACCAAAAGCCATGGACGAGAAAGATGCAAACGAAAAACTTGTCATGCAACAAAAACCTGTTGGCAGCACAATGCTGAACTTACGTACGAAGAGTAAGATTCTTCCCGCTTTTCACTTCGGTCTAATCCCTTCATGTTTTTTTCTTCTTCATTGTTTATGGGGGAGGGGGTGGAGGGAAAACTTGCAATGAAGGCAAAGTCTCTCATCAAAGGCCAAAGTGTATTGTTTATGTGTGTCATTTATTTTGCTTGTTGTTTTCCCTCTCAGTTTACCACGTTTGAGTCGATTTGGTAAGGAATTAAAGAGAAAGGATATATTGGGCGGTCCTAAATAAAAGTGACCTATGGAAAATGCCATGAAAGATGACATCACTCCATAAACAAGAGCCTTATTCCCAGCCATGTCTTCCAAATGCAGACACGTGATTCACCGATATTGATTATGAATGCTCGCCTCAAACTACCAGCTTTTTTCTTCCACAACTTGCTCAGAAGTTTGTTATATCAACTGAAATATGTGTACTTTAATATGTCACATAGATTTTGACCATCCGTCAATGTATGGGGCAGTGCGCCACAGGTGTGTCTGCCTGACCAAGAGCCATGGACGAGAAAGATGCAAACGAAAAACTCGTCACGCAACAAAAACCTGTTGGCAGCACAAGGCTGGGCTTAGTTACGAAGAGTAAGATTCTTCTCTACACTGTTCATGGGAGGGGCACTGAAGTGGCAATCCAGTGGGGGCCATGTTGTTGGTAAGTGGTGGTCGCAGCCCAAGGTTTAAGGTGTCATGAAAAAGGTCATGAAGAAGCTGTGGTGGTGGTGGTGGTGGTGGTTTGTGATTTGTCGTAGAGAATTTTTCTATCAGGTTCAGCGCTGCCCGAGTGAATTCCTCCTCATGGCAGGCATACACTGTGTTACACTTGTTCTGGCTGAAGGGCTTACTGATACACTGTCTGTGCTGATAATTCCTCATAGAAAGATCATTTGCTTTTGTATCTCCTGAAGCTGACAAGAAAGCCACCCAACAAGCATCCGTTGGCTGCTCCACCCTTTCACCCATATCTCCTGAAGAATATCTTGACCCATCACCATCAGGGGTGATGAGGGCCATACTGGTTGTGGTGAACTCTCTGGGGAAGATTCATGTTCTTTTTTTTAAAACATATCTATGCTCTATTGCTTCATGAATTTCCACATCATTTCCACAGGTGGATATAAACTCCGGTAAATCAATGGAGTCTGAATCATCAATCTCGCCACAAGTTCTAGAATGAATTCAGATCAGGACTCTGACTTGGCAGTTAAAGGACATTGACATTGTTTTTCTTTGAACTATTTATTCACTACCTTGGCTGTATGTTTCAGATTAATTACAATATCGCATACCTGCATCAGAACCAAAACAGAGAAAGTAGATTGGGAATTGAGGCTATATTTTTTTTCTTTGCTTGTTTAGTTCCTTCCAAAATTGAAGAAAAATATAAACATCGTTTTTATCTCTTCTGTCCCATTTTTTTAAATCGGGCTCTGCTGACATCTTTGTTCAATTTTAAGTTCATTGACATGTCAGAGATGCCAACTTTTGGAAACCAGAATCAGGGAGGATTTACAACCAAGCAAAATGCGCGCTATCAAGAGTGCGATGCGCAAAGTCCTCTGCGGCCACGGTCTTATTATTATTATCATTATTAAAGGGTAACCAATATTGCCTATCAAAACAAGTGGCTTAAATTTCATGTACTTTTTAAGATATCTTCCCGTTTTAAAGGCAAAATGTTTGCATAAATACAATGGACCGTTTGTATCCTACAGAAGATAGAAGCAAAGACATGGATGATGAGGTCGCACCTTTCGAGCTTCAGACGATCCAGCAAGGTATGTGAGATGTTTTTTCTTTGAACCAATGCAGAAAATTCTTGCGACTAGGTTCACAATGCCACTTTCCAGCGATTTCTTTTCGGCCTGTTCGAATTCGAAGATGACAGTGTCGAAATTGGACCAGTAACTTATATCAAAGGCAAGGACAACCGAACCCAATGCGGCAAATCAGCGACACACTGATAGGGAAGAGAAACAAAACTTTGCAAAGGTCTCCAAATGACTGATAAGGAAACTGGGAGAGGGAAGAGAAGAAAGAAAGCAGTCACATATTCATCATCTGAGTCCGAGACAGACGTTGTACCAACGGCAACCGTCCCAACCAAGAAAGTCACACAAAAATGTCACACTGCCAAGGAACTGAGGAAGCAAGTGTTTGGTGCCAATGAAACGAACAAATCGACTTCATACATTGCATGCTCATTGGAGAACTGTAAAAATATTACACAGTGTAATTTGTTTGATAGATTAGATAATTTACATGCATATGATTCTTGCCGAAATGTGAAAAAAGGAGACTGGCTTTATATCTATCACCAAATCATTTTTTTTTAAATCTTTGCTGGATTGATACACCAAAGAAACCTCCGAAGAAGACACAGCTTATATTTCAAGCTCAGCCTCATTGGATGCTGTAAGATATTTCTGTATTCTATTTTTTCACTATTTTATTTTTATTTTTTTTGTCAACTACTGTATATAATTTGTTTCAGAGTGTTTTTATGTCTGGTAATGACAAGGACCCGACAATCAGGAAAATGATTATGTTGACGTAGCAGTGTCCTATGATGGAACATGGCATAGGCGAGGTTACACATCGTATCATGGGGTGGGGGTGGTAGTATCGTTAAATACACGGGAGGTTTTGGACACAGAGGTTCTATCAAAATCATGTAAACAGTATGAGTATAAGAAGGGTTGGGATAAGAGAAAAGATAAAATCAAGCTTCTACCTCCTACATTCATGCGACTCAGTGCTCCAGATCTCCTTGAGAGATGCCTTCCAGGTATTAACCAAGACAAGAATGAAAATGTCAATGCTCTCATCTGGAAAAGGTGTCCTAAACACCTGTGGAGAGGTCCATGTGTTGTTGGCACTGCAGTCAACCTTGCAGTCCTTGCGTTCAACTGTGGTGCAGAGTCTGGTCGCAACAGAATCTTTAAGATACTAAATCTCAAAATCGGAATTCACGCCACTATTTCTTTGCAGAAAGGATCAGGCTAGGAAAAAAAGGACAAGAGTTCCGGCAGGGGAAGTTATTCAAGAGAAGAAAGGCGGTACTTAGGGCATTATTAAGGAAAAGTAGGGAAGAAGCTAATGAAGAGAGGGAAGGGGGGTTATATTCGATGGGTGGCTTTTAAGCTAAAAGCGTTGTGGTCATTATACATGCATTGTTGAGGTGTTATGTCATCCCCACGATCACGATCCCTCATTGCGCATGCAACAAGATGATATAGGATTCTACAATATCATAATTAATTAATCACTATATATATAAATATATATTTCTTGTTGTAAATATTCATTGATAGCTCTATCCAATTTTGAATAATTCTTTTTGTTAATACTATTTGGAGGGCGAAATTTTCGATCAGGTTGCGTCGACGAGAACCCGTACCAAAAAAGTTTATGACGAACTCAGTATAAAGATGAAGAGCGCCGGGGTCGAAAAGAGCACAAAACATTCCTGAATCTCAGAGTCAGGAGGCCGACTGGGAGAGGGAGCTTCCCAGAAATAATGAGGATCTGCTCTACAGTCGTAGTGTACAATAAATAATCTGCGACATTCAAAATCAGAAATCAAAGGAGATTTGTGAGAAATTCACAGAGGAGTAATGTTAGTAACATTTTACAATTTAAACCACCCTGTCATCAGTATTTAGATAATCTAAGTTATCTAAGTGGAATTGAATTTGAAAGCGGTGTCCGAAATGGAGCGCTATCAAAATCAGTTCTTCAAAAAAAAAGCTTCTGCATTTAGAGCAAATCTCAGAAAAAGGAGCAATGAGCCAATCAAGGGTACTCTTATGCTGTAGCTTATACCCCTCATTTATCATGTTGTGGACAAGTCGGTCAGTAAGAATATTTCATTCGTTATGCAAACAAGACATAATTCATTTAGACGCAACTGGGTCCGTTGTTACCAAACCAAACACACATCCTAATACCTGTTATACAATCTTGTTGCTAGACACCCTAGCAAGGGTAAAACGCCAGTAGCCCTAGCAACATCAGTAACAAGTAGTCACACGGTCCCAGTAATAACTATATTTTTCTTCCTCAGTTAAGACAAGCTGAAGCTCAAATATATGGGTATGGGAACAGAAAGAGTCCTTTAATAATAATTGATGGAAGTAGCCAAGCATGACCTTCCTTTATGATGCATCAATTAAAAAAACCCTCATTACCAGAATATATATTTACTGACACGAGGGACAATGGAAAAGAATATGCAAGAGATGTTATGGATTTTGGTTAATAATTTCATAGACTCCCCCTCGTAACCTCCAGCATATCGATGCTGGTACCCCAACCGTTTCATTTGGCTACCCTGCTGGAGAGGTGAGTTTGTCGATAAGAGAACTGTTTGCTCAAAGAGCAGTCGATATTTTCTTGTGTATTTAGAATCTAAATAATGCATATCACTATAAAATGAGAAAGATAAGTTAAAGGGGACCACCAGGCAAAGAACAGCATTTTTGATGGACTCCCCCTTGTAACATTTATCCTAACATTCTGATTGGGCGAAAGTAAAAATAAGGGGAAGGAGTAGAAAATACAAAGGCTCATTGGACAGTTGGGTATATCCCTGCTACTACTTCCTGCGATGAATTAACTCCTTTGTCTACCAGTCCAAAACTTGCTTATAATCAAAGATTGTCAACATTAACTTCCTCCCTCTGTGTTTCTAATCTTGGGGTAAATAAATCTAAGTCTTAAGTTTTGGCAACACTGGTTGAATAGGGGCTTTGTCTACTATAGGTCATGTACCTTTTCTATGTGAACAGATTTAATCCTAAGTTTTCATTCATGTGAATGGACCTAAACTCCAATAACATAAGGGGCATTCTCATTATCTACAAACATCCTATTCTTGGAATATTCGGTCAAGTGGAAATGACCAGGTTTCATCTCACTATAGTTTGTTGACCTCCAGTAGAGAGGATGATGAAATAGGAGAGAGAGAGAGAGAGAGAAGGGGGTTACCTGGTTTAAAGGGGGATATCTCTACTTCGCTACAAATGCAATAAAGAAAGAATGCTACAAAACAAAAAATCATGGTTCGCAAGAAGGATAGGACTATATCATTATCTCTAATGCGAATAGTGTGTATTGAATATGGTTACATAATTGCACTTTGTCACTTTATATGTATTTTTGTAATACCGTTCATGTTATCTTTGTTATCCATCTTTTTGGTCCATGATTGTGATGGTGGAAATTAGTTATTTTCAATTGAATTTTCCTTTCAAATTTTATTAAAAATCTCAGTCATGCATGTTTTCTTTGCTCTGTTTTCATTCCGTAGAGATGCCGATCGATTTTGCTCATCCAAGTATGTGGGGGGATGTAAAGCATAGATGCTTATGCCCGACAAAAAAAAGAAACAGAACGATGCCGGAGGAAAACGAAATAAGACGAGAACTTGTTGGCAACACAAAGCGGAGCTGGAGTATGAAGAGTAAGCAACAACTGGCAGAGATATAAACGAAAGTCTAAGCATGCAACCCGAACATGTTGGCAGCATAGAGCTGAGCTCCAGTACGAGGACTAAGTTTCTTCCCGCTTTTCACTTCGATTTAATTCCTTCATATTTTTTTTTTTTTTTAGGGGGCGGGGGGGGGGAAGAAGTTAAAGATCACATCAAAGATCTCAAGTTTGCAGGGAAACTTTGGGAATGGAGGAGGGGGGGGGGGGGGGGGGGATAGGTAAGATTGTATGCGTGTCTCAACTCTGAGTATGTGAGTGTGTGTGGTGTGTCTGTCTTTGATCTATAATATTCATTCAGTATAAATAATTTGAAGACATTATGTACTGTGTATTAAACTATATTATGCATTTGTTTGACTAAGAGCAACAACCGTCAAAGATGCAAAAGAAAATCGAAACATGCAACAAGAACATGTTGGCAGCATAAGGCTGAGCTACCGTACGAGGAGTAAGTTTCTTCCCGCTTTTCACTTTGGTTTAATTCCTTCATGTTTTCTTCTTTTTTTTAGGGGGGAGGAAGTTAAAGATCACATCAAAGATCTCAAGTTTGCAGGGAAACTTGGGGAATGGAGGGGAGGGGGATAGGTACATGAAGATTGTATGTGTGTCTGGGTATGTGAGCGTGTGTGGTGCGTATGTCTGTCTGTGCGTAAGGCTTTGATCTATAATATTGTCTTTACATTTTGATACGTTATGTAAATCAATGAAGATGTATGATTTTTTTTATTTTGTACTAAATGAATGCAATAAAGAATGCTACAAAACAAAAAATCATGGTTCACAAGGATAGGACTATATCATTATCTCCAATGAAAATGGTGTGTATTGAATATGTTTACATAATATGTACTTGCACTTTGTCACTTTATATGTATTTTTGTAATACCGTTCATGTTATCTTTGTTATCCATTTTTTTTGGTCCATGATTATGTTGGAAATGAGTTATGTTCAATTGAATTTTCCATTCAAATTTGATTAAATATCTCAGTCATGCGTGTTTTCTTTGCTCTGTTTTCATTCCGTAGAGATGCTGATCGATTTTGCTCATCCAAGTATGTGGGGGGATGTAAAGCATAGATGCTTATGCTTGACCAAGAAAAGAAATCAAGAAAGATGCCAGAGGAAAACTAAACACAAGACGAGAACTATCAATTTTGAGCATCCGACATGTGGGGGCAGGTGAAGCACCAATGTGTGTGCCTGACAAAAAGAAACAGAGCGATGTAAACGCAACACACGGCACAACACAAGAACGTCTTGGCAACATAGCGCGGAGCTTGATTGCGATGAGTAAGATTCTTTCCGCTTTTCACTTCGGTCTAATCCCTCATGTTTTTTTTTTCTTCTTCATTGTTTATGGGGGAGTGGGTGGAGGGAAAACTTGCAATGAAGGCAAAGTCTCTCATCAAAGGTCAAAGTGTATTGTTTATGTGTCTTTTATTTTGCTTGTTTTCCCTCTCGGTTTACCACGTTTGAGTAGATTTGGTACAAAAATAAAGAGAAAGGATCTTTTTTTCCAAATGTGGTTATATTGGGCGGTCCTAAATAAAAGTGACCTATTGGAAATGCCATGAAAGATGACATCATTTCAATAAGCTGTCAAGCAGGCCATAAACAAAAGCCTCTTAAACTCACTTGATCAAAATCCAGACACGTGATTCGCCGATATCGCTCATGAATGCTCGAGTCGAACTACCGGATTTTATCTTCCAAAACTTGCTCATTAGTTAGATCAACTGAAATACGTGTACTTTAATATGTTACTTTATATGTATTTTTGTAATACTGTTCACTCTGTAAACCATCATTTTATCTATGTTATCCATGTTATCCATCTTTTTGGTCCGTGATTGTGATGATGGAAATGAGTTATTTTCAAATCAATTTTCCATTCAAATTTGATTAAATATCTCAGTCATTTAATTGTGTGTTTTCTTTGCTCTGCTTTCATTACGTAAATGAACATCGATTTCGAACATCCTACAATGTATGGGGCTGTGCGCCACAAGTGTGTTTGCCGTACGAAAACCCATGGACGCGAGAGATGTAAACGGAAAACACGTCACGCAACCAAAACCTCTTGGCAGCACAAAGCTGAACTTGCTTTAATACGAAGAGTAAGATTCTTCCCGCTTTTCACTTCGGTCTAATCCCTGCATGTTTTTTTCTTCTTCTTCCTCTCTTTTAGAGGGGGGAGGGGGTGGAGGGAAATCTTGCAATGAAGGCAAAGCCTCTCAGTAAAGATCAAAAGTGTATTGTGTATGTGTCTATAATTTTGCAATTGTTACAACTTCTATACTACTTAGTGTGTAAGAGAACCGGTAGACTCAGAGATCTTCTCTACACTGTTCATGGGGGGGGGGGGGGGGGGGGCACTGCTATGTTAGTCAATTGGCAATGCAGTGGGGGCCATGCTGGTGGTAAGTGGTGGTCGCAGCTCAAGGTTAAACGTGTCATGGAAAAGGTCCTGAAGAAGCTGTGGTGGTGGTTGTGATTTTGTCGGAGTGAATTTTGCTATCAGGTTCACCGCTGCCAGAGTGAATTCCTCCTCATGGCAAGCATACACTGTTACACTTGTCCTGGCTGAAGGGCTTACTGATACACTGACTGTGCTGATAATTCCTCACAGACAGATCGCTTGCTTTTGTATCCCCTGAAGCTGACAAGAAAGCTACCCAACATGCATCCATTGGCTGCTCCACCCTTTCACCCAAATCTCCTGAAGAATGTCTTGACCAATCATCATCAAGGGGTGATGAAGGCCATACTGGTTGTGGTGATCTCTCTGGGGAAGATTCATGTTCTTTAAAAAAAAAAAACATATCTATGCTCTATTGCTTCACAAATTTCCACATCATTTCCACAGGTGGATGTAATCAATGGAGTCTGAATCATCAATCTCGCCACAAGTTCTAGAATGAATTCAGATCAGGACTATGACTTGGCAGTTAAGGACATTGACATTGTTTTTCTTTGAACTATTTATTCACTACCTTGGCTGTATGTTTCAGATTAATTACAATATCGCATACCTGCATCGGAACCAAAACAGAGAAAGTAGATTGGGAATTGGGGCTAAGTTTTTTTTCTCTTTTTTCTTCTTTGCTTGTTTAGTTCCTTCCAAAGTTGAAGAAAAATATAAAACATTGTTTTTGTCTCTTCTGTCCCATTTTTTAAATCTGGCTCTGCTGACATCTTTGTTTAATTTAAAGTTCATTGACATGTCAGAGATGCCAAGTTTTGGAAACCAGAATCAGGGAGGATTTACAACCGAGCAAAATGCGCGCTATCAAGAGTGCGAAGCGCTAAGTCCTGTGGCCACGGTCTTATTAGTATTATCGTTATCATTATTATAGGGTAACCAATATTCTCTATTAAATCAAGTGGCTTAATTTTCATGTACTTTTTAAGAAACGTTCCTGTTTTAGAGGCAAAATGTTTGTATAAATACAATGGACTGTTTGTATCAGGCCTTCTACAAGCGCTAAATCAGCTACTATGAACGAAGCAATAAGGCTGCCGGTGCTTCAGCAAGGTTTGTGAGATGTTTTTTCATCGAACCAATGCAGAAAATTCTTGCGACTAGGTTCACAATGCCATTTTCCAGCCATTTCTTTTCTGCTTGTTCGAATTCGAAGATGACAGTGTCGAAATTGGACCAGTATTATATCATTTCTGGTAATGACAAGGACCCAACAATCGGGGAAATGATTATGTTGATGTAGCATTGTCTAATGATGGAACATGGCATAGGCAAGGTTACACATCGTATCATGGGGTGGGGGTGGTACTATCGATAGATACATGGGAGGTTTTGGACACAGAGGTTCCATCAAAATCATGTAAACAGTGCGAGTACTGTATAGGAAGGGTTGGGATAAGAGAGGAGATAAATTGAGCTTCTACTTCCTATATTCACGCGACTCAGTGCTCCAGATCTCCTTGAGAGATGCCTTCCACCAGGTATTAACCAAGACAAGAATGAAAACGTCAATGCTCTCATCTGGAAAAGGTGCCCTAAACACCTGTGGAGAGGTCCACGTGTTGTTGGCACTGCAGTCAACCTTGCAGTCCTTGCGTTCAACTGTCGCGCCGAGTCTGGTCGCAACAGAATCTTCAAGAGACTAAATCTCAAAATCGGAATTCACGCCACTATTTGTTCGCAAAGAAAGGATCAAGCTAGGAAAAAAAGGGCAAGAGTTCCGGCAGGGGAGGTTATTTAAGAGAAGAATGGAGGTACTTAGGGCATTATTAGGGAAAAGTAGGGATGCGGCTAATAAGAGAGGGAAGGGGGGTTATATTCGATGAGTGGCTTTTAAGCTAAAGGTGTCATGGTCATTATACATGCATTGTTGAGGTGTTATGTCATCCCCACGATCGCGATCCCTAATTGCGCATGCGACAAGATGATATAGGGTTCTACAATATCATATTTAATTAATCACTATATATATATTTCTTGTTGTAAATATTCATTGATAGCTCTATCCAATTTTGAATACGGTATGCTATTTGGAGGGAGGGCGAAATTTTCGATCAGGTTGCGTCGACGAGAACCCGTACCAAAAAAGTTTATGACGAACTCAGTATAAAGATGAAGAACGCCGGGGTCGAAAAGAGCACAAAACATTCCTGAATCTCAGAGTCAGGAGGCCGACTGGGAGAGGGAGCTTCCCAGAAATAATGAGGATCTGCTCTACAGTCGTAGTGTACAATAAATAATCTGCGACATTCAAAATCAGAAATCAAAGGAGATTTGTGAGAAATTCACAGAGTAATGTTAGTAACATTTTACAATTTAAACCACCCTGTCATCAGTATTTAGATAATCTAAGTTATCTAAGTGGAATTGAATTTGAAAGCCGTGTCCAAAATGGAGCGCCATCAAAATCAGTTCTTCAAAAAAAAGCTTCTGCATTTAGAGCAAATCTCAGAAAAAGGAGCAATGAATTCGAGCGTTTGCGTTTAATATTATCAGAAGAAAGAAAAGAATCGAGTACTGAGCCTATCAAGGGTACTATTCAATGCTGTAGCTTATACCCCTCATTCATCATGTTGTGGACAAGTTGGTCAGTAAGAATATTTCATTTGTTATGCAAACAAGACATAATTCATTTAGACGCAACTGGGTCCGTTGTTACCAAACCAAACAACGCACACATCCCAATACCTGTTATACAATCTTGTTGCTAGACACCCTAGCGAGGGTAAAACACCAGTAGCCATAGCAACATTAGTCACAAGTAGTCAAATGGTCCCAGTAATAACTATATTTTTCTTTCTCAGTTAAGACAAACTGAAGCTGGAATATGGGTATTATTATTAATAATAATTGACGGAAGCAGCCAAGCAGGACCTTCCTTCATGATCGCATAAATTCAAAAAACCCTCATTACCAGAATATATATTTACTGACAAACGGACACGAGGGACAATGGAAATGAATATGCAAGAGATGTTATGGATTTTGGTTAATAATTTCATAGACTCCCCCTCGTAACCTCCAGCATGTCAATGCTGGTACCCCTACCGTTTCATTTGGCTACCCTGCTGGAGAGGGGAGTTTGTCGATAAGAGAACCGTTTGCTCAAAGAGCAGTCAATATTAAAAGAGTTCGACGACTTGAAATATGAAATATTTAGATTATATAAGAGGGACTTTGTTTCTATCCAACATGAGATAGAGGTCAGCAATCCGTCGGAAATGAAACCTGTTTTAAAGAATTCACCACACGATAGGGAGGCACAAGAAAACTTTCACCCTCCTTCACCTATCCAATCACTACCGTGCTCCATGACCAACAGCAAAGAGCTGTATGATATTCATGAAGAGGATTCCCTACACTATTCATCCAGAATATTTAGTGCGGATGCAACTCTTCCGTATCCCGGAGAACACACATTGAGGAGGACGAAGCTGAGTTGGCAGCGCAAATTATTGGATACGAGTAACATGTACTTTGTGGTGGGAACAGAGACGTCGGAAGCAGAAGTACAAGTGATGTTACTAGAACCTACAGAGGTTTTGGACACAGAGGTTCTATCAAAATCATGTAAACAGTAGGAGTACCGTATAGGAAGGGTTGGGATAAGAGAGGAGAACTCAAAAGAGGAGGATGATGCACCACTTGCAAAAGCACCAAACAATTTGAGTAGTAAGGTTTTTTTTAGTTTTTTTTTTTACTAACGACTGGGTAATCGTATTAATAAACATTAATGAGAATATTAACTCTTTTCTCATTCTCATTCATATGCATGTGGGAAGAGATAGGTACCTGAATTACAGTGAAGAAATAGGATCATCTACAAATTAATATAGACTGGAGAATTAATATCTTGATTGTGAATAAAATCAAAATTTATCTTGTTCTTGTTCACAGCATTTCCGATTCCTGTTGGATCCGTTTTTCATGAACATGCAGAGAAGAATGTTCAATAACCTCGAAAATCAGGAGGATTTTGTGATAAGAGCCAGTGCATCTTCAAAAACTATTGACTCTAGTCCTGGACAGTCTTCAAGAAAGAAAAGGGAGAAAGTGTTCAAGGAAAAAACAATTTCACAGTGGAAAAAAGACTGGGTTTCTTGTGAGACACGGGAGATGGGTATAACACAGACATCGCTACTACCGTGCAACGGGCTGTGCAGACAGACCCGTTTGTCAATGGAACAACATACGTTAAAAAAATTGCAGCTGATCGGCCCTGCCCTCCCTGATGCGGAATGTATGTGACTATTCAACCAGAACATTCAGTGCGGATGCAACTCTTCCGTATCACCGAGAACACACATCTGGTCAGTATGTAGATGATAAACATCCACGTCACGGACCCGAGCAACGGAAAAGTTAGCAACAAGACAGAGACGGAGATACCTGTCTTCCAGTCAAAAGTCAAAGAAGTCGAAGAAGAAAGGCATGTCTGTGACTAAGAAAAAGTCTAAGAAGCGTGCTGTTTCTTCCCCGTCTGATGCGGGGCTTTTGACTTTTGACTTCCTGTCTTCCAGTATTTCAAGAAAGCTCCCCTCTTCAACGAAAATGACTCTTTCAGCGAGAGTACAGGCAATGAATGGCATTTCATTCTTAATCAAGCAGAATGGAAGAGCATCAAGCCCACGAGACAAAAGTCAAATCTTCAGGGAAAGTGGGCGGAACGTTATTCCAGGAAGTTTCAAGATGTTTCAGAGGTTGAGTCCCGGTGTTCAAATACAATCACGTAAAGCTGCCAAGAAGCCGGAAGCATAGATGCCATATGCGAAGGCGATATGTCTATGTAAAAACAAAACATGTTGCGAATACAATTTCATCATTAAGAAAAAAGCTGACGGTAAACCAGACAAACAAAAGGGTCGACGTTTACAGATTGGGATATGTAGCCCACGGTAAAGAAAAGGGAGAAAAGAGGCACATTAAAGGGAAGAGAAGAGGGAAAGTTGGAACAGAGCTTGAAAAAGCTGGGGTCACGAAGTGGTACTACCGGACAGTAGCATCAATGACAGAGGAGGAAAAGGAGGCAGGCAATTTGATTGCATGCGCTACACATGATGTACTTTGGAGAATATTGGCGGATAGAAGAAACAGGGACAAAATCCATGATGAAATACGAGAATGGAACGCCACATGATGGATGGCAAATCTCACCTTTTTTTTAAGGCCGTTTAGGATATCGTAGCACACAGCGAGTTACATTACGACTATAGGGTAGGGGCAGTATTACGCAATCTCAAAATTAATTATGAACGTGTCATTGAATGTTTTAAGCCAGAGCATACTTCATTGTATCAACATCAAGAGAGGCAAATTTATATGTGGCTCCAGGATTGCATGGAACGCTTAAACCAAGACCAATTGAAAACTTGTTTGCATTTCGCGACTGGTTCCAACACACTACCACTTGATGGCAGGATGGTACTAAGTTTTAATTCAGATCAAAATGAGCATAAATTCTTTGTTTCACAAACATGTTCAAATACTCTGGTCATTTCGCAGTATTTGTATAGTTCTGAATTCCTTCTTTAAATTATAACAAACATTGCAAACTCCCCTGAAATTTGGGCAGAATTTACGAGACTTTAGATTCCTATATACATAATCTCATATTTCGTCATTCAATTATGCATACTAAAGATACAATCGCAAGCGAAGGAGGTCGTCAGAGGAGAAGAGGTGGGAGTAGCAGAGGAAGGAGGAGCCGCAGGAGTATTTGGAGTTTGAGGAGATAGAGGGCGGAGCCAGAGAACGACAATTGGAGATTACACTGGTCTGCAGACGATGAGACAGAGGAGGAGAGGCTGTTGGCCTAGATGCATACAACCAGCTACAACCAGAATTAAATCGTATGGACTCTCAACCCTCGGTTTGCTGCAGTCTGTCCAGAAGCACCCCAACCTCTTGACCGATCAATTCTGCAGCAAACCAGAGCCACAGAGTGCCTCAACCATCCTGGGACTATTCCTGATTGGAGCAGAGGGAAACACCTTCGCCATGGACCAGCTGGACTATGATGATGCGCATCAGGGATGTTCAGGTCCAAAATCTCTTACCATCAGGCTGCTCACCAAGGTGTTTACGAGGGAGGAGTTGGCGAGGAGCAACTTCCGCGGTGGGGAAGTGTACACGGGGAAGGAGTGGGTCACCAAGGAGAGTTTGAAACGAAAGCCGGCGTTCCAGGCCATCATCGCGCAATTCGGACAGCAGTTTCTGGGCTCTACGGCAACAACTTCGTTTCAGAAGGAGATCCGTGAGGCGGTCAACATCAAGTGTAGAAAGGTCGGATACGCGTTGAGAGCTCAAGGACACTAGACACTTCCATGTTGTAGTTGAACGGAGAATGTAAATATGTAATTATGTACATTTGTAAATATGTAATTATGTACCTTAACTATGCAATTAAAATATTTTTTTGGTCGCCATAATGTGCGTGATATGCCATGACCAACAAACATTCGGTCCATAATACACAGGTTGGCCATTGCTGAAGCCATGGAACAGCCATTTTCCCCGTCATATCAAATGAGGGCTGGCTGGCTTCATTCAAGCACTGTATTTGAAGGAATAAGCGATGATTGGGTAGGGGTAGTCTTACGCAATCTTGAAATAAATTACGAACATGTCATTGATTGTTTTAGGCCAATTGTAAAATGTTTTACCCATGTGATTGTGAGCAAAATGTTTTGTTGAGAATTATTATTCATATTAATATTCATTTTTCAAATCATTAACATTAATTCATCTACCTTATATAATTCCTTAATTGAAATTTCTATGCGCCACATGATCCAATTATGAACAGAAGAATTACTGATAATGATTAATAATTCCAATTCGTTTCATTTCTTCTTACTCCAATACTGAATCTTCAGTCTTTTTCATCAGTCTTAATGTCCAGATCTTTTTTAGATTAAGTATGTGGGCAATAATATTTTAAAAGTTGTAAGAGATCCGAGCCTTATTTGACTGAATTCACATAATTCCTGTACTTTTGTTTAATCGGACTGCACTTTTTTTCTCCAGATAACATGATACTCAACTTATAGGACGAAGAAGCGGAACTAGGAGCACTAGAGGCGATGGAGATCGGAGGAGGAGAAGAGATGGGAGTGGCAGAGGAAGGAGGGGATGAGGTCATAGAGGAGGAAGTAGGAGGAGAGGATGTCATGCAGGTGGTGAATGTGGAGTTTTAAATTTGTTGATGATTATATTTTTGGCAGACAGAGAGAGGGACTATCAAACCCTTGGTTTGCTGCAGTCTGTTCAGAAGCACCCCAAGCTCTTGACAGATCAATTCTGCAGCAAACCAGCGCCACCGAGTGTCTCGGCAATCCTCGGTCTGTTTAATGAGAAGAGCGACTCCCTGCCCGGTTCGAATGCCCACCTTAAAGAGGAGGTGATCTCAGCGTGTTGGGGAGATTTTGTCATGGATACAGAATCCGGATTGTTGGGAGTACGTTTCAGACACAACCAAGAGAAAGGTCAAGCTGGAAGATCTGGTGTTCGTCACATGTATGAATGTGGAGCCACCATGTGGCTTCGACCCCACACCAACTCTGGAGTTCAGGGGAGGGTGGTACCCAGAAGCAAGTACCTGCTCAAACGCATTGCGCTTTCCGTGCCTCCATGACAATGACTGCAACTACAATTCCTTCTGCAATTCAATGGTGGAGGGAATAGGCAATGGGCAAGGGTTCAGGAGTAGTTAAAGAGATGCATATTCCCTCGTTCCCACGAAAAGCAAAGACTAGGTCATGGTTTTGTCCTCACTGGATATTTACACCCTCAATGTCCCATACCTTCTTAGTTTTTATTTTAACAGGCAAATCCCCGCCATCCCGTTTAGCACACCAATCTTTTCTCCTTAATCTATCCACTAATGATCAAAAATATTATTCAGAATGCACTCCAGACCAACAATTACACTCACAAGACCATCCAATATTCGGTCCATAATACACAAGATGGCCATTGCTGAAGCCATTGAACAGCCATTTTCCCCATCATATCAAATGAGGGCTGGCTGGCTTCATTCAAGCACTGTATTTGAAGGAATAAGCGAGATGAGAACCGTTCCCAAGACAACGACGACGAGAGACCAAAGCACGCCAAATTTGTATTTTTCGACTTTGAATGTACGCAAGATACTGGCAAGCATATACCAAATTACTGCGTGGCACAAAGAGCTTGTGGTTATTGCGCAGATAATCCATTTGAACAAGATTGTAAAAGTTGCGGCAAGGCAGAGAAGAAACAATGGGTGTTTCAAGGACCCAACACCGGCGATGATTTTTGTGAATAGGTGTTCGACACAGAAGAGAACCGTGGTGCTACTTTCATCGCTCATAACTTCAAAAATTACGATGGAATTTTCATTCAGGAATATCTCTAGCGCAACTGCATCATCCCCCGTTTGATCTTGGCTGGTGGTAAGATTATGAGCATGACCGTGCCCAACAATGGCATCCGTTTCATCGACTCTTGAATTTTTTACCGATGCCTCTCTCTGCCTTGCCAGCCACCTTCGGAATAGAAGAAGTCAAGAAGGGCTTCTTTCCACATCTTTTCAACATCGACGCCAACATGGACTATCGGGGACCCAGGCCAGATGCCAAATACTATTATCCAGAGAGTATGTCCAGCAAGAAGAGGGAAGAGTTTCTGACATGGTACGATGGAGAAGTATCGTCTGGGCGGGAGTTCATCATGTCGGAGGAGATTCATGCCTATTGTGTCGGCGACGTCTACATTTTGAGAAGATGCTGTCTCCAGTTCCGGACTCTGTTTAAAGAAGTGTCGAAACTGTGCGAGTTTGATCTGGGCGTCGACCCCCTGACCAAGTGCATCACCATCGCTGCTGCCTGCCATCTCGTCTTTCGGAGAAACTATCTCCAAAAACCCTTGATTTGCGGAAGTCTGTCCAGAGGCACCCCAGGCTCAGGACAGATCAATTCTGCAGCAAACCAGAGCCACTGAGTGCCTCAGCAATCCTGGGACTATCCCAGTAAATGTTAACCTATCACGGCAGGGGAATCAAACAAAAGAATTTTATGCATAGTACAAACATCTCCATAATCGCATAGATTTAAATAAACCTCATTTCCAGAATATATGTTTACTGAAAAATGGACACGTGGGACAATGGAAAAGAATATGCAGAGACAAAGTGGATGTTGAATATTAAAAGAGTTCAACGACTTGATGAGCTAGGAAGATTATATATGAGGGACTTTGTTCCTATCCAACATGAATTTCACGACAATTTGAGGGTGAGGAATTGTCAAAGAAAGAGAAAAAATACATCCATACCAAAAGAAACATGGTCTATAAGTTCCCAAAGAGGATCTGCTTGGTACATATAATAAGGTGCCCTATTGTTCACAACACTTCAGTTCCGAATTGGATCTGTTTTTCATGAACATGCAAAGAAGGATGTTCAATTACCTTGAAAATTGGGAGGATTTTGTGATAAGAGCCAGTGCATCTTCAAAAAATAATTACTCTAGTCCTGGACAGTCCTCTAGAGTAGAAAGAAAAGGGAGAAAGAGTTTAAGGAAAAAAGGTTTCTTGCAAGAAGACAGGAGATGGGTTGAAAATCCACTGTAAAGCCTGCAGATGAATGACAGGCAATGCTACTACCGTGAGAGGGGCTGTGCACACAGACCTGTTTGTCAATGGAACAACAAACATAAAAAGTTTGCAGCTGATCGTCATTAAAGGCGATGCCTTCCCTGATGCTGCAACATGTACATGTATGTGACTGTCCTGTGAAGGAGGAGTCATAGGAGTATTTGGAGTTTGAGGAGATAGAGGTTGTGCGGAGGGAGGAAGAAGAGGAAGGAGAGTGGGCGGAGCCAGAGGACGACGATTGGAGATTAAACTGGACTGCAAACGATGAGAGAGGAGGAGCAGAGGCTGTTGGCCTATGCATACAACCAGCTACAACCAGAATTAAATCGTATGGACTCTCAACCCTCGGTTTGCTGCAGTCTGTCCAGAAGCACCCCAAGCTCAGGACAGAATCAAGGTTATTTAAGGGGTTGTGCAATAATTATTTGTACCCCCGGGGCAGTGAATTATGGGAGGGGGGGCAAAGATTTTTTGGCAAGCCAAAAGGGGGGGGGGGGCAAGCAATTTTTTGCATACCTTTTGGTGGAACCATTTTAAAATTTTGCTCTAAAAAGGCTTGGAAAAACCCTCAAGCAACGTTCAAATATGCAAAAAGCTTGCCCGATCGGGCAAAGATCTTGCAAATCACAATTGCCCCGACCAAAACAATTATTGCCCCGACCAAAACAATTATTGCCCCGTGCTATCGGACAGGCGATTCATCGGAGCCTGCACAGATTTATGTGTACATTCATTCATTCATATGCACATGTATTTTCTGTGTGTACAGTGATAATGATTGGTGACTCACATTTTCCATTTCATTCGCAGATTGTAAAGGGAACATCAAGAGGAGTAGTCCAAGTCATGTTCTTTGATGAATTCAACGAGGTTGTGTGCTTACACATTGACAAAATTACTGCACTCCCACGAGCCTTGCCCAAAAGTACGAAAAGACGTAAAATAAAAGCCTTCAAACAAGCTAAAGCAGAAGAACCTACAGAGACATCAACACCAGTGACCAGAAGAAAGGTAAAAATTACATTCAGGAATATCTCTATCGCAACTGCATCATCCCCCGTTTGATCTTGGCTGGTGGTAAGATTATGAGCATGACCGTGCCCAACAATGGCATCCGTTTCATCGACTCTTGAATTTTTTACCGATGCCTCTCTCTCTGCCTTGCCAGCCACCTTCAGAGTAGAAGAAGTCAAGAAGGGCTTCTTTCCACATCTTTTCAACATCGACGCCAACATGGACTATCAGAGACCCAGGCCAGATGCCAAATACTATTATCCAGAGAGTATGTCCAGCAAAAAGAGGGAAGAGTTTCTGACATGGTACGATGGAGAAGTATCGTCTGGGCGGGAGTTCATCATGTTGGAGGAGATTCATGCCTATTGTGTCAGCGACGTCTACATTTTGAGAAGATGCTGTCTCCAGTTCCGGACTCTGTTTAAAGAAGTGTCGAAACTGTGCGAGTTTGATCTGGGCGTCGACCCCCTGACCAAGTGCATCACCATCGCTGCTGCCTGCCATCTCGTCTTTCGGAGAAACTATCTCCAAAAAGATGCCATTGCCATCATTCCTCCTCGAGGTTACGCCCCAGAGGACATTCAGTCCAACAAAGTTTGCTTCTAACCTCAAAGTAAAGCACAATTTAAAGAGAAATACAAGATCGGCATGTCTTGGTTAGGTGGATTACTATGCAGAGCATTGCAACCTCCAACCAATGTTGAATCTAGTTAAATTAATAGCTATTATTGTTTTATCCAAATTGGAAACCACAGAAGTACTACATTCATTCCAAAGTATCAGTGAAATATTAATGCAAAGTGACATAAATACACATAAGAAAATAGAACCACAAAGTCAAATCAACGATGAAACTATTGACTGGAATGCTATTGAAGATACTGATTCCCCATTTTCAGAACTTTTTGATGAAACTGTAAATGAGATTAAGCCTTATATTGCTAATGCCAATGAAGGTCATGACCGATCATTAAATGCATATTATCATCCAGAGTTTTTCAATGCCATCAACAAGCATTTTGCTAAAGAAAGAACCATTCTGGTCATGTATGATGAATGGCAACCTATCACGGCAGGGTGATCAATCAAAAGAATTTTATGCAAAGTACAAACATCTCCAAATTCGAAAAACCCTCATTTCCAGAATATATGTTTTCTGACAAATGGACTCAAGGGACAATGGAAACAAATATGCAAGGTTATTGCCAGACCTAATGATATTGAAACCGTGGAGGAGCAAGCTGATGAAGATGACATGAAACGTCAACGATGACAACAATGAAGGAACCGCTCCAGCTCCTGCAAGGCCAACGGCTCCAGCAAGAAATGAGGACTCAAAAGAGGAGGATGATGCACCACTTGCAAAAGCACCAAACAATTTGAGTGGTAAGGTTTTTTTTTTTTTTTTTTTTTTTTTTTAAATTTTACTAACGACTGGGTAATTGTATCAATAAACGTATATGAGAATATTAACTCTTTTCTCATTCTCATTCATCATTCTTATGCATGTGGGAAGAGATAGGTACCTGCATTACAGTGAAGAAATAGGATCATCTACAAATTAATATAGACTGGAGAATTAATATCTTGATTGTGAATAAAATCAAAATTTATCTTGTTCTTGTTCACAGCATTTCCGATCCCTGTTGGATCCGTTTTTCATGAACATGCAGAGAAGAATGTTCAAAAACTATTGACTCTAGTCCAGGACAGTCTTCAAGAAAGAAAAGGGAAAAAGTGTGCAAGGAAAAAACAATTTCACAGTGGAAAAAAGACTGGGTTTCTTGTGAGGAGACACGTAGATGGGTATAACAGACATCGCTACTACCGTGCGAGGGGCTGTGCAGACAGACCTGTTTGTCAATGGAACAACATTTCAGCGAGAGTATGGGCAATGAATGTATTGAGAAGGAAAGACGTGAAGCTTCAGCAAAATACAGGCACGGCGGAGCACCCCAATTTGCATATCATTAGCGGCCCGTTCTATTTGAATAACCAACGGACATCTGCGTGAATCCGAACATGTGTGTGCTAGAATGTCAAATCTTAAAATTCGCGTTGCGCCTTTATTACTGCCAATATCGCTATGAAACTTTCCATACTAACTAAAATTATTATGAATTTGATGTCAGTGAAATAAATACGAAATTCCATGGAATAAAACTCGAGATATTAATGTGTTTTGAGCTTCGCCCCTCGAAAAACACGACGTCTACTTTTTAAGTTCATGACCCTATCAAGCAATGCACGAAGAAGAGACTTGGTATGAATATTCATTAGGGTTGAATCCATACATGGGCGAAATTTTCGCTTCTCCGCTGTATTTTCTTTGGTTATAATGTTCTTTTTCATGGGGCTTCATTTTTAAAAGTTGTAGTCAGCGAACTCATTGAACATGACGTCATCGATCTCAGCGATGTACTGCGCATGCGTCTTAGGCCCGGTGCAGGCCAGATCGAAACAGCTGAGCCATTAGCGTGCACGTGTGCAGTCGGCTGGCAAGACATGTATAGCCAACGCACACGCGAGGTTCAGACATGACACACATTTGAATGTATGGGACTGGTCAAACAATTTTGCGACAACGAAGGATTATTTTTGTTCGATGAGATTCGGACATTGGGGTATGTTTTTCTCTGTTACGACCCTATCAAGCATTTATGAAAAGAGATATTTCACAAGGATTGAGATTATTAAATTTTCTTTCTGTTCATACAGTACGAGGCAATTCTTTCTCGCTCTAAAAGAAATGGTGAATTTTACGGTGATTTTGTATCTCATTTTTTTCGTTTTTGTTCGTCAAAACTATCCCTTAAATTTCACATTTTCTGTGCATCAATAACTCTTTTTATACACATGAGTGTCTTGCAAATTTATTAAATATTTGATTTAGTAGCTTTGATTGGTGATATTCATCACATTAATGAAGAATTTGTCTTCGAAATTTGTTTACTTTTTTTCGCATCGATCGGTACACAATTGTTGATTTTATGCAAATGATGTTTACTGGACGAGAGTCGATCGCACGGTAATTGGGGTGCTCCACTGTGCCTGAATAAGACGGCAATTTCCCTAAAAAATAACAGACCTTATTTTTCGTATTGATGAACAAAAGTTATATTTTTAGAAATAAAAAAGTCTGAACCTTTATTTTTATATTTACAAACAAATCACGAAATTGACTGAATGATGCGTATAATGAAAGTAGAAAGCACCGCCAAATTTTCCATTACTGGTGATTTTACCGAAATCGCTCCGTCTTTTACCATATTAAACTTTTTTATAGAATTTGTTTGAAAGACTGACATCCCAATTTTTTTTTTTAAATGGGGAAGAAGAAAAAATCCGCCCATCCGACCCTATACTCCAGAAAAGCAATCGAGTACAACCAAATGATTTTTTTTTGGCCTTACGACTGTCAATTAAAGTTCACTAGGAAACCAAAAAATATCGATGGACGATGCTCTTAATTACCCCCCCCCCCCCCCCCCCCCCACTTCCCCGACCCTGAAAGATTGATGGGAATATGAAAATTATAGTTTCACGGTTCTAACCTAGTGTTATCCATTACGACTGTTCCCTAGGAAACTAAAAAATATCGATGGACGATGGGAATATTATGAAACATCTGAGACTTGGCATATATAAATTGTACTTAATTAAAATAAATGTGCAATCCAACCCTGTGGTGGAAATTTGCTTTAAAGGAAAGCAAAACAGGGGAAAATATTCATGAAAGTTTGAAAAACGATCCGATAAACAAGAACAGATAACAAAACAAAGGCCTTTGCGGGGTGTGAAAACAGCCATTCAATAACCCACCCCTGATGCAAAGCCGGTTTTGTTTGGCTATTCACCGGAGCCAACGCGTAGGCTGAACAGGTCTGTTGTTTCCCCGATTCGAGCATAAATAGTGCACCTTATAATTGAATAGACTGGGTTTAATCCGTTATCACTTCGCAGTTGTAGAAAGAAAGACACGCAACCGATATTATTGAAAGTTTACAACAACAAAACAAATTATGTCTCACTCAAGTCTACAATACACGTATCTCTCTCTCTCTCTATCTTGTAGCTCGCAGACAAAAGCCCTTGTCAGTCGTAATACATAACATAGAGTCTGATTTAAGAGACTGCAATACGTCATGTACTGTAGCTCTCGAAACAACCATCTATAGACCAGGGGAAACTCACATCTCCCTGCATAGAAAAAACAAATTGGCCCTCATAATCGAATATGTTTATGTTTCAAGATATAGGGTATGTGCCCGCAGACTTGGGATGGAGAAACGAGATATTTTCTTCGTGGAGTGCCTTGTTTGACTGAATTCACATAAATCCTGTGCTTTTGTTTAATCGGATTGGACTTTTTCCTCCAGATAACATGACCCTGAACCTGGAAGCTGAGTTGGCGTCGCTGCAGGCGATGGAGATCGGAGGAGGAGAAGAGGTGGGAGGGCGAAGGAAGGAGGAGGGCATGTGGAAGATGTCTGGTTGCGGATGTGGAGGAGCAGCAGGAGTATTGGGAGTTTGAGGAGATAGAGGTGGAGCGAAGGGAGCAGATAGAGGAAGGAGAGTGGGCGGAGACGGATGACGATGAATTAGTCTGGAAGAGGAGGAAGCAGAGTTAGCGGCATTGGAGGCGATGGTGGTCGGAGGAGGAGGAGGGGATGAGGATCATGAGGCCATAGAGGAGGAAGTAGTAGGATGTCGTGCAGGTGGTGGATGTGGAGTATTCAAAATGTCAATGATTATTCTTTTGGGCAGTGAGAGAGGGACTCTCAACCCTTGGTTTGCTGCAGTCTGTCCAGAAGCACCCCAATCTCTCAACAAATCAATTCTGCAACAAACCAGAGCCACTGAGTGCCTCAGCAATCCTCGGTCTGTTCAATGAGAAGAGCAACTCCCTGCCAGGTGCATATGCAAACCTTAAAGAGGAGGTGATCTCAGCGTGGTGAGAGATTTTGTAATGGATACAGAATCTGGATTGTTGGAGTATGTTTAAGGCACAACCAAGAGAAAGGTGAAGCTGGAAGATCTGATGGTGTTTGTGACTTGCATGAACGTGGAGCCACCATGTGGCTTCGACCCAACACCAACTCTGGAGTTCACGGGAGGGTGGTACCCAGAAGCAAGTACCTGCACGAACACATTGCTCCTTCCGTGCCTCCATGACAATGACGACTTCAATTCCTTCTGCAATTCAATGGTGGAGGGAATAGGCAATGGTCAAGGGTTCAGGAGTAGTTAAAGAGATGCATATTCCCTCCTTCCCACGAAAAGCAAAAACTAGGTCATGGTTTTGTCCCCACTGGATATTTACTACCCTCAATGTCCCAAACCTCCTTAGTTTTAATTTAACAGGCAGATCCCTGCCATCCCGTTTAGCACACCAATCTTTTCTCCTTGATCTATCCACTAATGATCAAAATATTATTCGGAATGCACTCCAGACCAACAATTACACTCACAATTTAACTATGCAATTAATGTGTTTTTTTGGTCGCCGTAATTGTTGTGACATGCCAAGACCATCCAACATTCAGTCTATAATTCACAGGTTCGCCATAGTTGAAGCCGTGGAACAGCTATTTTCCCGTCATATCAAATGAGGGCTGGCTGGCTGGCTTCATTCAAGCACTGTATTTGAAGGATTTGAAGGAATAAGCGATGATAGGGTGGGGGCAGTATTACTTAATCTCAAAATAAATTACGAACGTGTCATTGAATGTTTTAGGCCAGAGCATACTTCATTGTATCAACATGTATCAAGAGAGGCAAATTTATATGTGGCTCCAGGAGTGCATGAAATGCTTAAACCAAGACTAACAGAACTTTTTTGCATTTTGTGACTGGTTCTAACACATTACCACTTGATGGCAGGATCGTAATAAGTTTTAATCCAGATCAAAATGAACATAAATTTGTCGTTTCACAAACATGTTCAAATACTCTGGTCATTTCGCGGTATAGCTCTGAATTCCTTCTTCAAATTATAACAAACATGTATTTCTGGAACATAAATGATTGTTATTCGTACACCACTTGGACCCTACTTTATTTATCTTGCTGATGACTTTTCTTATTTACTTTCACCATACATGTGCTCTTTATGTTGTGAATGTGTGCCACATCAATACAAGTGTATTAATGGGTTTTTCGTGTGTGTATTCTTTGTTTGTTGTGTGTGTGTGTATGCATGTATTTTATCAGCAAATGCAAGAGAGACGAACTACAAAATGGGTTTGAGTTGATGGCGGTGAAATCCAAGTCTCGGACGCTCTTGGAGGTGTGAATGAATTTGAGATTTCTATCACATCACATATTTTACGATGAATTATTGTTACATCTCTACAGGCTGCTGCTCTTCTAGACGAAGCCATCCCTCCAGAGATCCTGGAGATTCCGGCTGGGGAACTGGTGCCGCTCCACGATGGAGACTTAATCGGAGGCATCAACCATCTTCGGGAGCAAATGGCGGATATTGAAAATCCGACGTTTCAACTTCCAGCAGCCGTAGGACAGGACATTGTTTTGCAACAGAACGTGTGGTGGCCATGGAGTGTGTCCGAGAGGCCACGCTGGAAAGGAACGCAGGTCTTAAGGAAGACAATCTTCGTCTACAGGGTCGCCTTGACACCATGGAAGGGAGATTGAGGGAGATTGAGGCGGATGGAGGGAGCGCTAACCGAGCTGCTGAACTGGAAGGCGGAGACGATTGCTAGAGATCAGCGGCCACAGGCACCTCCAGCTCAGGCACCACCACTACCTCTGGCTCAGGCACCACCACCTCCAGTTGCACCGGGCCAAGGCATCACCGATGAATTCCTCACATCGCTCAGACTTCACACCGAGAGCCCGAAGGAGGTGGCACGGCAACTGGCGGCGGCCCTCTTCACCGAAGATGAACTGGTCGCGATGTGTGTGACCGGCAACTAGGGTCGAGGACTGGATGTTGCAAAGGTTTGAGAGTTAAAATGACATTTTTTTCCCGTTTGTCCAGTCCTTCGACATCAGCGAGATGCTGCGTGGCGCCTTTGTGTGAAGGCCGTCGACTCTCAATCGCGATACTCCAGGCTGAGGCCGATCAAGGAACAAAGGAATAGGTTGAAATACCCAACACTTCTTAACACAAGAAAAGTCCAGGAATAGGCAAGCACACCTTTGGAGGCAGAGTTTGTTGGATAGGGGACTGTTGATGAGAATGGGGTCTTTCGGGATGCCCTGACTGCATTTTGGCAGGAAGTCATCAACAGTAACACATAGGGAGGAGGAAGGGAGAGGGGGAAGGGAGGGGGAAGGGAGGGGGAAGGGAGGGGGAAGGGAGGGGGAAGGGAGGGGGAAGGGAGGGGGAAGGGAGGGGGAAGGGAGGGGGAAGGGAGGGGGAATACTCCCTCTGTGGTCCTCATGCCACATCCCAGACTTACATCTATTGCTACCAAACAATGGGGAAAATCCTGTATCTAGGATTTAGTCAACAGCAGTATTTCCTCTATCGTTCTGTGCCGGTCATCCGTCATTGCCAGCGTGTTGGGAGCAGAGAGGCTGGGGGAAAACCTACTCCTGGAGAACTTCCTGGCCACCCTAGGAAAGATGGAGGGGGGTATCCTCAGGAATGCTCTTGAGATGACAGATTTTGTAACATATGATGATGAACTAAATGAACCTCTTGGACATTTTTTTTAGATTTAACATTCATAGAATCGTGACGCCACAGAACGTGTGTGACATTGCACTACAGTGTGCACGCGTCGATGATTCAACAGAGAGTATGAGGCTTCCCTCTCTTCAGGCATTTCAAGAATTCTAGTCCCCCAAGTCTATCTTGACCTTGTACAGGAATCTAAAACCAAATGGCAGAAGTGTAGCGAATGCCCATAAGTTCACAAGTGTCCGTTAGTTCAGCCAGCCACCCGACAATTAGCCAATATCTCAAAAGATGTGTCCAATCTTTTGATGAGGAATTCTCATCCGACTCGGATTCCATGATGGAGCTGGGCCTGGCTTTGATTCAGATCATTCAGATGTTATTTATCTTTTTATTTTCCTACTCCTTAACAGCTATCATCATGAACCACGACGACTTACATGCTGGACCTTATTATACCCTCGTGAGTCGTGACCCATAGGTGCATGTGCGGCACACAGGGTGGTACTATATGTAGTCTAAAATGTAACCATTGTCAATGTATTGAGGAACCAATAACATCGCAAGTCAATTAGTAAATATTAATTTACGAAAAAAGAATGTAAAAGGGGCTATTAGAATAACATGCAAAACTTACTAGTCTAAGAACAAATGATGCAATTATTATCGTATAAAAACAGTACAGGCCAAATGAAATTAATTATGTTCTTGTGTTTTCTACAGCTATCATCATGAACCCAGACAACGAACAGCTGCATGAGGGCCCGTACCAGTTGGTCCCTCACAGATGTATGTGCCGGACCCAGGCGGCCGGGGCACCCAGATGCAAACGTAAAACCTGCCACCTGTCCAGGGTTTGCTGGCAGCATCGAGAGATGTTCACAGAGGATGAGTGAGTACTCAAATTATCAATTCAGCAATAGCCGTGTCTGTCAAAACCATACAACTTACATACACCAATGATTGGTACTTGCATGTATATAGCTCACATGGAATGATGCAAGAGGAAGACCTGTCACCTTTTTAGGAGACTGAGAGTCCAAGACTCAAATGAGCAACCAAGGCGATTTACTTTACTAAGGTGGACCACAATTCATGTACTTTGATAATAATTATTGAATCTGTCGTTTTGAAGACCGCAAAATGTAGGAAAAAATGATTATTTCCCCGTCTGTTTTCCTTCAAATTAAAAAATGGTCTAATCATTGATTGGACCAAATCCATGGCAGTAAATTGGGAAACATTTTCAATAAATCAATATTATAGTCTCCAAGGAGATAGATTTGTTTATTTTCCTTGGAAAGTTCTTGCAATAATGTATCAAAATATGTCATATATTGATCTAAATTGGACTTCGGGGGTCTGTAGATTACACCAATTACTATACTCAGCCAGAAGCGGTGGAGTTCGCTAATTTAAAGATGGGTCTAATCATTGATTGGACCAAATTCAAGCAGTACGGGGGGGGGGGAGAACAAGTTGTGTTCTTGAAGTACTCACATACGAAAAGAACAAAATCATCCGCTACGTAATGCAGGAATGCGGTAGGGGGAGTAATGCTGATGACCCACAGGTCCATGGTCAGAGTCTCAACTATTGCTGGAAATAGCCTGTTGAGTGAGTGTGACACCTAAATGTATGGTCCCATCAAGATTTAGACACGATAGAAGTTAACATAATCACAGATAAGGATTTACATGTGGATGTATCAGGGTTAGAAATGATAAGGTGTAATAATTATTCTGTATTCCCGTTTTTTTTTCTTGTTGAAGTGTTCTAATATTCATTATGTCATTAATGTATTGATAATCAATTACTATGCATATCCTCATTAATGTATTGAATAATTACTATGCATATCGTCAATATTGTTTTGTTATTTCTTTTCATGGAAATGAGGAAATAAATCAAATCGAATGGGAAATTCCGAACTGGGTTAGATGGAAGTACCCTTTACTTCTGTAGTGGTATGCTGATTTGGGCAACACATTGACCTAAAGGGGGCACTATAGTTGATCATTTGTACGGTTATTAGTTTGTCTTTGTATACATCTAAAAGTTAAATAGCATTAATTATGTTTCCAATAGTATGCCGGGAACCGGTAAACAACCCCTGGTCTTGAATTCCTGCATTAGCTTACAGATGTTCATTTCCGATAAACAGGTTAGACGTTTCCGGGGACCTGACATTCCTGCGGAGCTATAGACTCCTCCCATTTCTGTTGGTGCCTAATTCAAGTCACTCTATCCATTATGCTTTGTCATTGATTATATTAAATTAAATGTATAACTCCTCTCTTAATTGGTGGATTGAACTGATCTAGAGGTCGGATGACCCAATGGTCATTTTATATATCCTATCTTGTAATTGGTTGTCTTCGTAAGGGTCCTCCTGATGCCATGTGCTGGATTTTGTAGCTGTCTTTATTTCATTCCGTTACTATGTTAAGGATGTGCTGCTAGTTTCACTCAATCTATAGGGCCGCCCAGCCTCTGAGAGAATAAGCTATTTTAAAATGTCCTTAAATAAATAATCTTTGTTTGTAACTACTGTAGCTTTGGCTGACTTTATAAATAATAAAGTAGACCTCAACTGTATATCCGAGCTTCTTTAGTTTTCATTTTTTTCTGTACTTGTCGTTACTGACCCATTACGGGCCCATTACACTTCAAACGTTACCATGAGATAGCAAAGATTGCAGTTTTGGGGTGTTTCACAAAGATTCATGTCTAGACAACCCCAAAGTCTCTCGAGAGACTAGTCTGTTTCACAAAAGAAAGTCTATACATAAAAGTCTCTCGTAAAGTTACAAGAGACTCAAGACCTCTCGCAAATATTCAAAGTCTCTGGTATCTAATTACGTCTGATATTTTATCACGGCCGTTGGATTTTTTGTATTGCGAGAGGAAGAGGAAGTTCAGAGAGCGATGAGGTGAGAGAGGGTGTTTAGAGACAGATACAACCCACTTGATCACTATAATGATCTTGGAGTTTAAAAAGGGGTATAAGATTCACAAGGAACGAAGCATGTCAAATGTTGCCGTAGCTGTGTTGGACAATCGCTACACTGAATTGAATTGACTAGAGTTAAATTCTCCTTTCATTTTACAATCTTGTATTGGTCAAAAGATGAACATTTGACTCTTAGGTGCATTGCTCATCCATAAATTTTTTTCCTCTGAATATTCGCCAGAAACACTCAAGGCAGCAAAAAGTGCAACTTATCAAGCCCTGTCAGGCCTATCTACACACCTGTAATGGTCAGTAACAATTGTACAACTAGCAAGATGGGTTAATGGTTAGCCAGAGCCCGGCATTTAATTTTGTTTGTGCCATAATGCTTCAGTTTTCGGAGGCGCTGCACCCTAACCCCCGCAGAGGCGCTGCCCCTGCTAGAAATTCTTATTTTCAAATGTTGGCAGGTATGCACTTGTATTAGAAGCTTGTCTGCCATCTAAATGACCATACCATCACAAATCATTTCAAATGTGTCAAGGCTGTCACTAGCGCGCTTTCGCAAACACGACGGAAGGCAAAGAAGACGTTAACGCGAGCAAAAAAACAATCTGAGTATGCGCGAACCAGAATTTGTTTGGTCCCGTTGATTTTCATGACCGTATGCGGCCATGACAGCGTTCGTTCCCTAAACCTGACGGAAGAGCTGATCGCCGTAATTCTCCCGTCGTCTTTGCTTCTGTCGTGTCTGCGAAAGCGCCCTACTGTGAAGTGTATAACACATTAAGAGTTCATGCTACAGAAGTTAAACAATTACTGATTGAAGGACAAATAGAAGGAAGGAACCAACCCAAAAAATAAAGCAGAGGGAAGAAACTATGACCATGTTCCTGGCATGATAAACCAGATTGTTTGGAACATTCACCATCTATAAATCAATGGTCAACTATTAGATGAGGGTTCTTGAAACGAAAGAAAAATAGTTATGTGGAAGATAACTGTAGAAATCCCCTTTGAGGGATACATTGATTGAAACGCCTGTGACAATTAACGGACAAACATTACTTGGAAGGTTTTTTGGTTGCGGAGGATATATCATGTCACCATGCCCGCTCTAACCATCCAGTAATTATTGGTTGGATGTACTCTTCTTCGGAAGCTAGATCGAGGTGTGATAATGCTAAGTCTCTTCAAGTAGCTGAAATCATCATAAAATACCTCCCTCGACAGAAAGCAGATCTGGGAGTCAACAGTCATAACCAAAATGTTGAATAGTTTCGTTAAAATTCTTGTACCTGAGATCTACAATGTGCTGGATTATTTATACAATGTAATACAAATGGTGGCATTGAATTTCAAAAGCATCCAATTGGAGCATATAATACTGAAGGCATCCTTTTTATAACCGTCACAAAAAAAAAAAAAAAAAAACAACAACTGAGTATTGATTTGAAAATACCATTGTAATAAAACAGTTACATAATTTAGAAACCTGGGCTGTTCATAGTAAGTTGGGACGATCTCATGGGACTTTCATCACATAGGGGGCGCTTGACTTGTATCATTGATGACCTTTGCTCCCTCAGCTACTCTGCTCCAAACTCCTGATGATGCTTGTAGCTTTCACCTCGGCCGCTTCTTACTTTGGAACAAGCTCCCTCATCTGAAATCTGTGAAATTATTCAAAGAGGAAATGCCTATTGTAAGTGCTATGTATTTATATTGGACACCACATAAATGATCTTCTTCAAATTGTACTCAATACTTATAATTCATGAAGATGATATGATAGATTGACTTTAATACATACATGTACATAAGCCCTCAAAATAATTTCTGACAAAGGATTATAACAGCAACAACAGTATTCTTATCATCATCACCAGAAGGGTGAACAGTTAACTATACCTGTTACTAGTGTCTTGGTAGATCTTGCTTTCTGTGCAATGCCGCTGCAATCGTTGATAGACTTAGAGGTATAACAAGAGAATCTACAGGTGTTCGACAGCTGCCACGGCCATTGATCAAGTTTTGCTTGAAAGCGTCCGGTCCCAGAACCTTGTTGATATTCTTTGCCTTGTTGGCAAAAGTCTGTTGATCATTCTGGGAGGATTGGGGTCCAAGCAGATCTGTCTCAGGGTAGCAAGTAGCCTGATCAGCACCGGTTTCCTGTAAAGGATAGAATTATTTAAAACCAAAAAAACATGTTGACACTTGCAGACCAGTTAAAGCGACAGGCATGTATATAGATTGGATTCCAAGTATTTCAATCATTGATCAAGGGTTAATTGAATAACTTTTCACTAGGTCTCAAGGAAGGAAACATCCATAAACTTGAATATATTGGTAAATCAGTGTATTGCATGTGTTTTATGTGCTTTTGCCTTTATCATTCAGATATTTAATCCTCGTAGTCGTACCTGCATCAATGGCTCGTCTAGAGATGACGTCTGTTCCAGGTTGCCAAGTTGTGAAATCGTTGCCACATCCTGGGAGTTAAGTGAAAGCTGTTGAATAAAGAGGTTCTTGTTCTGCTGCACATCAGCTTTGAGAGAAACGTGACCTCGACTATCCTTCTCCGAGACTACTGCATCTGTCTCGTGAGTCAAGAGATGGCGCTTCCTCAGGTAGTTATGGGCAAAGGACTCTCTGCAGATAGGAACAAGAATAGGGTTTTTTGCTTGTTTAGGAGAAGTTATGACTTGCAAGCCACTAGAGTATCAGAAGCTCTTTCCACAAATCTCACAAACATAGGGTTTCTCGCCTGTGGGAGTTAAGTGCATTGAAGCAGTGTTTCCCCTGTCCGCAGATATCACATACAAAGCGTCTGGAAGAGTGGGTCTTTAAGTGATTCCGAACGTCACTGAGGGTGCGGAAAGGCTTGCTTGCAGATCTCACAGCTGTATGGTTTACTGGGGAGGTGGATCTTGGCATGCCGCCTAGCTACTCGAAGCTTGCTGAACATCTCTCCACAGACGCCTCACTTGAACTTCTTTGTGTGGGTTGTCTCGTGCTTGTCAAGGACGCGGGCCTCAAAGAATGCTTTCCCACAGACTTTGCACCTGTGGCTTCGCTCACCATAGTGAGTAAAAAGATGCCTTGGAAGATTTTGGAAATCCTTTAAACAAATTTCACAAAATGTATTCCTCTTGGCTCTCCTGTTCTTCCTTTCAGTAGTCGGCTGCACACATCGAATTTTAATTGGGACCTCTTTGGGCCTTTTTTGATGACTGTAGGAGCTGTGTCTTGGATCACTCTCCTCCCTGTACTTGGAGCGTATGGCAGCTGATCTCTTACTTTTGTGACAGGCACGTCCCACGGGCGGTTCCATGTTCTTTGAGGGCCCCTTTTTAATAGAGAAGATTCCTGTGACTAGTTTGAGTCTCTGAAGTGGATATTGGATCTCACAAACATACATCTTTCATACAGAAAGATGATCATCTGCAGAAGAGGAATTACATGTAGTTCCACTAAAGCTTTAGATCTGCTGATTTTTGAAATTTGGATGGATGATTCTCTAGTACTTTCCAAAATAGAGTAAATTGGATAAAGGCCGTAAAAAGGCGTAAAGAAGACAATTTCGTGAAAAAACTTTGATATTTCAGGTAAATGCCATAGGTCAGTTCAGCTCATTCACTTCCTATGGTCGTCGCCTATTGGGGTAAATCGTCCAAGTGTTGCTTTGTAATTTAACACCAATCAATATCCATCTGTAGCTAGACCATTCCAGACTGTTTCTCATTGGTTAAGACATTTGTTCAAGCCAATTTTCCAAGGATCTGTGGTAAGAAATGCAAATGAAATTAAAGAAAAAATAAGTTTAACATGTTATAATTAATGTGTATTTCTTGCTTAGTGAAATATTATAAACACCGAACAACATACAGGTAGATACTTTTCTGACATTAACCTTTTTCATTTAGATCTACACTCAGGGCTGTCAACCCTCCCGCATTTGGAGGGAGTCTCCAAAAGCTTGTAGCGGGAGACTTCCGCCACCACGCCTTCCTCGATCCTGCTCTCCCGCCAACGATGTAGAATCTCCCGCTTTGTGAAAAAACAACCTAACCCCCCCCCCCCCCCCCCTGAGCCCCCCTGCTTATTCAGCGGTTGGCTGAGTGGTTGCGAAAAAAATTCTCAAAAACGAAACAAAAAAAAGTGCTCAGTTCTCCCCCTCCCCCCCCCCCCCCCCCCCCACCCCTGGGGTCTCCCTGGATCTGGAAATCTTTATTTCGAGAGCAGATGTTTTCAAAATTGTAAGTGAAAAGTGGTAGGCCTACCAACTGATTGCAGAGCTATCGAGTGTCACGTATTATGCGTGACGTCACGCATTTCAAGGGTCTGAAAACACTCTCCCGGAAGATTTCGAAAAAACGCTATACGATACCTCGCCCGCACGCTCGCCAAGTCATGAAAATGTCACGCATAGCTGATCTTTGATTGATATTTTGGCAATCTCATTTTGCCTTGCAAAATACGCAATTATCTTATATTTGATTAATCTTGCAAATTAAGGTTCCCGTTTTTTTTTTAATGACTTTTTCTTGGTCTGACAATGAACTTTGAGATTGCGATATCTCTGCCTCTGGAATTCTTTGACGATAATTTTTTTTAGTTGCACGAATTTGTCTTTTGGTAACATAATAATTGAACAAAATAAATTTGATTAGAATATGAAAAATCATCAATTCAATATCATATGTCTAAATGTTTTTTTAAATCTCCACTAACTTTGGTCACCCCATCACACACTGCTGCACTGATTCAGTGATTTGGGTCAAAAAAATAAGCCACCACTTTTGCTTTTTTTGGTTTTGGTTTTGGTTTTGGTTTTGCCTTTGGATTTAACAAAGTGAAGTGTATGCATCAAATAGCACTAATCGTCTTAAACTCTTAATTGTATACGAATTTATTACGTGTAAACTTCTCCAATACCATTTTAAATCATTGCTCCCGACGCATGGCCCGATACACCATACACTCAAGTGCCCCGAAAGTTGCGAAACGCAAAGGCTGGATGCCGCCGCGCTGGATACACGTGCACTGTATGTACACATTTGCGTGTAAAAGTCAATGGGGAGGATCGAGGAACCCCTTGAACTGAACAGCTACATACAAAAGTTAAAATGAAGTGAATGAGTAGTGGCTTATTTCACTAGAATACCGTGGTGTTATGTAAACTCTTGTGATATGTAATTACACTACTACGAACCTGCCAATACACTTGCAGCGCCTATTCATATAACAAAATGTGCCAAAGAATATTGTCTGCCGATGCACCTGTTGGCTGGCCTGGGAGTTGCAGCGCAAGAGAATGTATTCATGACATGCAGAGACAAGCATGATGAAGTTGCGATGAAGTTGACGCAACATAAAATGCACGTGGTGCAGGTGCGGAATTCAACCCGGGTCCGAGAAATAGTCTGCAAACACAGACGCTTTACTTGACACTTCACCAGAATTA
The DNA here is from genome assembly GCA_035222895.1 of Strongylocentrotus droebachiensis. Taxonomy (NCBI): domain Eukaryota; kingdom Metazoa; phylum Echinodermata; class Echinoidea; order Camarodonta; family Strongylocentrotidae; genus Strongylocentrotus; species Strongylocentrotus droebachiensis. The sequence continues at coordinate 66,127 of JAVYIG010006561.1, forward strand.
CTGGAAGCCTTGAGCCCCGCCTTGAGCAGACCCAGGCCTGAGCAGAGCCTCTAGATTTGTTAGTTTTATTTCTGGTTCTATCCGGAGCCTGTTGTAGACAGTCATTTTGACATTGGTACACACAAATGTAACGAGTATCAAGGGGTTACTCCGGTTAATGTGCCTGTAAACTATAAGCAGTAGTCATTTGCCACTCACGCGGAAAGCCCTCCATCCACCCATCCCCTCCAAGATGCATAGTCTAGTCATGAACCTGGTCTAGTCCCCCTTGATGGACGCACCCAGACTAGCTTGGGCGTGGGCAGTACGGTGGATCGAAGGGGGTTGGTACACAAACCCCCCCCCCCCCCCAAAAAAAAGGGGGGCAGTTTTTTGTCAGAGAATATTGGTGTAAACGATAAAGGCACGGGTGAGGGGCTAATTATGGCCAATAAAAGATCTGTAGGTATTCGAGGTATGAATTCCAAACAATAAAGATAAGAACATAAACTCACCAAATTCAATCTTCAATAAAATGTCGGCAGCACTAAATTAAAACTCTTTCTCAGATAGCACAAGCGACGAAAGTTTTTACAATGCGAGATGATATTCAATGGATTAAATCTATATGAGAATTCCTCTTGGTGGATAATTGCAGCTGATAAAACCTAATGTAGTGCAGATGAGTTGTAGTATACAATTGCATGAAACAAGTTGAAATTATCTTGCTTCCAAAGTGAAGTTCTTCTTTCTACTAAGATTGCACAAGGACAAAATCTACTAAATTGTGTCATGTCCTTTTTCCAGACTGTCTCTTGATTGGGCAGTTGTTGCCATGACACAAAAACATGTACTTGGGTACAGTAGTGAAGGTATTTCAACAACAGGTGAGCTTGCCTGATTTACATTCTATTGAGTCAAAATGTTGAATAGGCTGACCAGCAGTGATATCAAGAGGAATGCTGGTCTGTTGCTTATGAAAGGCAATTGATGGTTGTGTATTAAAATCAGCTGACAATTGTTAACAAACTATGATGAAGTGCAACAATTTTAAGAATTGAAGAGAAAATCCGCTACAGCTCTATCCGTTTGTCTGACACATGTTAGAAAAAACCCACCCCTAACACTAGTAACAGCATAGAGTAAGGGAGGGTCTTTTCATGGGGGTGTTATTGGTTAGTGCATGCGGACAGGTAGTCATCTCAACAAATTATAGATTATAAAACATCACCAACAACACACCTTCATAATTAGGACTATTTTTCAATATTTATTCTCTCACTGTGACATTGCTCAAAATAAAACGAGACAGATAGTGAGTGGGAAAAGAAAGCGAGGATGAAGAAACAAATCCTTACATGCTATAACTACATGCATAGCCACCCATCATGAAAAGCCAGTTAATTTTAACGGGGTCGCCCCCCCCCCTCCCCCCCCCCCTATATTGTTTGGCCACTGAACCATGACTGTACGCAGCGGGGGCTAGGGTAGAGGGCAGTTTCCACAAATAAAAAAAAAAAAAGAAAACGGCAATAATTTTTCAATAATTCATTGCATTTTATCCCGGTCCCCAACATAAAATAATCCTCTGTACGACCATTCATTATGACTCAAGGCATGGGCACACAGAAGATTTTTTTCTGTTGGGGACCGGAGGGAAATTCAATTAATTATTGAAAATTTATTGCATTTTCGTTGTTTGAAGATAGATGAGTTTTTGAAAATAGTAGCCTACATTTAGGATTGTAGGATGAAAAGGGGGCATATACGAGAATGAAAAGTGAAACTTTTCATAGGTGCAAATGTGCATTTATTAGAAAGGGAAGGAGTTTTTTTTTTAATGGGGGTCACTAATCATAAGGAAATGGGGTAGTTATTAGATAGGAAGAGGGGCACATGTGAAAATAAAAGGGGCACCTCTCAGATTTGAATAGGGCAATTATCAGAGGTGAAGGGGACACTTATCAGAAGTGAAAAGGGCTACTTCTCGTACCTGAAAAGGGGCACTTACTAGAGATTAAAAAGGGCACTTATGAGAATGGAAAATGGTCACTCATTGCAAAGGAAAATGGGAACTTGTCAAAATAAAAGAGGCACATCAGGGGTGAAAAGGGGAAGGAGCACATTTCACCTGCACACCTGGGCATCCCCATGTCGCCACACAAATGCACTCGCACACATCTGCAAGAATCTTCAGCAGTGAAGGAGGCAGATTATTTTGAAGAAGAAGAAGAAGAAGAGGAGCAATTTTAGAAAGTAATAGGGGCACTTTTCAAAGTAAAAAGGGTACCTATTTAAAAGGGGCACTTTTGGGGTACTTGAAAAAGTGGGGGGGGCACTGTGCCCCAAGCCCCCCCCCCCCCCCCCCCGGAGCGCCGCCCCTGCCCCTTTATATCAAGGGCATCTCTCTTTTCTCTCTCTCTCTCTCTCTAACCCTCTCTCACCTCTCACACCCTTTCTCTCTCTCTCTCTCCTCTCTCTCTCCCTCTCTCTCTCTCTCTCTCTCTCTCCCCCCTCTCTCTCTCTATATATCACCCTGTATATCTTTCTCTCTCTCTCTCTCTCTCCCCCTCTCTCTCTCTATATATCACCCTATATATCTCACCTCTATCTCTCATATCAATCACATCATTCTTCTCTCCGTTTCTCTCTCTCTCTCTTTCTCTCTAAATATATAACACCTTCTCTCACCTTTACCTCTCAATTTTAATCACACCCTTCCCTTCTCTTTCTCTCTCATCCCTATCTTTCATAACAATACCACCCTTCTCTCTCTCTCTCTCTCTCTCTCTCTCTTTCCCTCTCTTAACACTCCTATATACACACGGCCTATTTTATAAACTCATTGATTAAAGCCTGTATAGGCCTACATACAAAAGGAGGAAATATTTTCACTCTGGACTAAGAGTGCAATATCACTTTCCTCTGGTCACCGTAACAAATCAATAATCCATTCAGCGATTGGTCAAAGAGAATGCAGGAAAAACCGCAGCGCGTCCTTTGTTAATTGACTGTTGGTCAAATTACTAGGGACGTAATGTTTACATGGCGATCCAATGTTTTCCATTTTAATTAGCTAGTTTCCACAAGGTCCGTTTCGATTGATGTCATTCGTGGTATATTATCTCCCTTTACATGATGACAATTACTTCGACAATTCGACTCAGTGCCAAATTCAATACTAAAACAGCATATTTCAGTTGGTTCAAAGCTATTGAAATTTCTTTTAAAGGCCCACTGCACTACTTGTAGCTACTTGCGCCCTCTATATAACAAACAATGCCTAATCGGTGACCATTGGTCCCCCATAATCCTCTTTTTCTTATGTTAACTGAGAGCTGAGTTGATGAGATAACCACCTGTCCAGTGACCTTGCAGGGCGCTCTAATCCCTCCTGTAAACTATGGCAGATAAGCTTTAAAAGTTGATTTTCGAAAATCTTTGCTATCATGTTCCTTTATACTATCACAACGAATATAGTGCAAGTCATGCGGCATGTCATATAGATTCGTGGACAACTTCTTTCTTGGACTTAACCATCCCCGGACAGTATCACATGGACAATTATCCCTAGGATATTACCCCTAGTTTTACAATTAATTTCAGACAAATACGTACAGGGAATCAATACCGGTTATACATCCCATAAGGTCACTATCCGGACAACTACGCCCGGACAATTAATCACCCAGACACTAATACACAGGACAATTACCACCAATGTGTCCTAGCTAGGAAACACACCAGATAAATGCCAACCTAGCAAGGGCAATAATCATCCGGACAACCTTATCCCATGACAATATATATCACATTTACACACACTTATACCAGAAGAGTATACATTTTCCTACATGCATGCCAATTATATCCACTGTAGCTATCCGGAGTTCATGGGTTAAATTAAATATTATTATATTATATTATTATATGGGTGCTCAGATTTGAATACACCGGTCCACTTTCATATTGACATTTTATGCATCCATTTAAATGAAAAGTTCTACTTGACAACCTGAATGCTTGCCCGACATATCAATTAATAATGTATGCAGACTGGATGCCAACTATCGTAGTTAATTCATTAATAACATGTTAACAGAATACCTCTTCAACCATATAGGTCCCCAGGAAAGAAACATCCATGAACTTGTAATATGTTAGTAATATGTGAGTAAAGTTATATCATGGACTTAGTAAGTCCATGGTTATATCGAGAGCTAGGTAGCAGCTGACATCAAGGGGTAATTGTCATTTTTCGAAATTCAATTCAATTCATTTTATCAACGATATAAAAAAATAAAAAAATTAATGTACAACAATAATATATAAATAGATACGAATCATAGTCATAAACAAGGCGAGATATAATCATATATAAAGTTAACATATCGTTAGGGGCAACCAAAAAAGATCGAGATCTTGCGAACTGGTGCTCCTTTTTACAAAATTAACAAATTACAAGTAAAATAATGATCACACGCAGACACATCCAACACACCTTACACACACACTCACCCTCTTTACTTTAAAGGTGAACTTCAAAGAAAATCACAAATATGTCAACTAATGTATCACTAGAAACTGGTAAGCTAACAGATAGCCATCGTACAAGTTTTAGGTCAACTACATATCGGGTGATTTATAAAAATACAAATACAACCACCTCCAGTAGCAGCTGGGATATGCGAGAGATTCGCCGGAAAAATAACGATGTTTTTAATGACGTCACTATATGGACCAACACTGCCCAAGCAGACGACATCCCATAGAGAATGAACATAATTGCAAAGCTATTATTTCTCAAATTATAATGAGTTTAGTGTATATAAATGTAATGGCATGTCAAACCATTCAAAGGGGGATATGACCCGATTCCGATAACTAAAATCTTTTGCTTGTAAATACGAAGGATATGTGTTAATTAACGATCAAAGAAACCAGACTTTCGAATTGAAAACCCCCCGGAATGATATCAGGACGGCATTTGTTCCCTCTTGAAACGCCGAACATACCGCGCTGTGTGCAGCTGAATATTCAGTACCGTCTTATTTTGTTTACAAGCGACAAATTCCTTTATTTTTGTATCGCTGCATTTGTCATCAAAATAAAACCGTGTGCGGGGTTTAGAGTGAGGCAATAGATTATAATTTTAGCCTGACGGTAGTGAAGTAAGAGAAAGAACTCAAGAGAAGATGTAAACACAGGCACTGAAAATGTGTGTGATGTCATGGGACATCGTCTGCTTGTGCAAATCGTGTCCATACAGTGATCTCACACATCTCAGGAGCGTTCGGAGAGCTCTTCAGGTGCTATGCCGGGGCTGTATTTAAGCGTTTTATAATTTATAATAATAATCACCTCGAATGTTTCCAAGCATTGAAGTTTGATAACCTTGTCGAATCACAGTTTCAACTTTGCAATAATGAAATTAAGTTAGTTTTTAAAATCAATGAACATCAACTTTAACAAGATAAAGAGAAGGGAAGGAGAAAGAGAGATTACATGTATAGTGTACATAATATAATTATGAGGTAAATTAACATTACTGAAAATATAGAGATCAAGATGTATACATATATTTATCAATAAGGTGACTTTTAAATCATGGATTAAAATTGTTCTAGGCCTATATACTCAAGGTGTTAACAATCATTGATATACCGCAGCTATTGACCTTTTGAATTGACTATAATATGACAAACTACTGATTCACGGGATTTGAAAATGAATCTTTTTTTGAGGAAAAGAAGTTTTAGCAAGCAGTTTGAACTTCTCAATTTCTTCGTTTCCAGGCACTTTGCCCTCTCGCGAGCATGATTGTCCCGTCGCGTTCTAGCGTAGCCGCCGCTTCATGAATATTCATTAGCCACTTACGGGCCTTAGCAACCGTCCTACACAACGCATACAATAGGGCACAGGTCGGAGTGTTCAATGAGTGCTGTTGGTAGTAACAGGGTGCAGAGCGTAGCAAAAACCATTCACTCGCCCAGCTTGTTATACAGACCGCGAAACATAATAGTTACACCGCGAGAAACATATATATGTTTCTGTGTATAGTTCCTTATATTTCTAGCATTCTATTCTCGATATTACTCTTTTATTTCGACTATAGGAGTATAATTTGAACTTCAACTGACAGACAGTTGATTTTGATGCTTTGATTCGATATTTTGCTGAAAAGGGTATATAAGAACAGATTTATCGAAGCTTGTTTGTGGGACGTGTACTGGTGTTGACCCGACCTTCATCGCCGAGCCCCCGCCATCGAACACCTCAAATACCGCAACGCGGCGTGGAGCGCATTTCTGTCGGGACGTCCTACTAGTATTACAAATTACTATGGCAACGACATATAACTTGGATTCTTGACGATTTATAAGGAAATGCTTTGCGACGTTGGAGTTAAATAATTCTTCGTTTTGTACTCAAAATCTTGTTAAAACAGACAATTTTAGCAAGATGCCTGCTTCGAGAAGTATAGGAACTGCTGGCAGCATCGACACGGATATTCTCAACATCGAATTTCCAAAGTTTACATGTATTTGTGAGATTTGCGACTGTGGGTGAGTAACATATAATATAATAATTAAAAAATATATAGTGCACATAATATATGTCTATATTGATACTCAAGGCGCACAAATATACTAGGCCATATACTTGCAGAATCGCAATTCACTATCTTCGTAATGCACTACATGTTTACTTGTACAATTATTTTGTCTAAAAGTATAATTATGTACGCATACGTATAATTATGTTTAAATAAACATATTATTTGCCATGAGTTTCATATTAATAATCATCATAATGACGAAACTGAATATTTAAAAAAAGTATATAGATTGAAATTTATCTGTACAATGTTTACCGATATACTTGATTTATCTTAATTGTTTCGATGATATGCCCCATGCATAGTGTCATGGCATATTCTTGTGCAAGCACCTATTCAATAGCTCTCTACTCTTATCTTCAGTGTTTATTTGAGAATACTGCAAATACACTTTTGGGATATTTAATATCCGATAAGGAATAATTGTTGATATATTTCGATGGGGATAACCTGAAGGCGACATGTTATTAAACAATTAATTTTACCATTCATTAATATTAAACAATGAAACATGTACCATAATAATACAGGTATCTCACACACGAACCACTAATCTTTGTACACCTGAATGTAATTGTTAATGTTCTAATCTTCTGTCGGGGTAAAATTTCGACCGTTAAATAAAGTAATTTAAAATGATTCCCATAATTCACTCAAATTGATGGATTTGATGGTCTCATCTAGTATATTCGAACCTGCGAAAATTATTACGAGCTTATTGAAAAAATACAAACCGCTTGAAAATATTCATCGTCCAAAGTATACCATTCAGAGTAATTCAGACTTTCAGGAAAATGAGAATCTCTTGCAGTCACTGCACTAAGTCTTGAGGTATGCCTTTTCATGACATATTAAGCAGCAACAACACCAAAATACATTTAGCCGAAAGTTGACGTATTTTACAGGGTAATTTGTACAGGGTAATATTACTGAATAACATCAAAACTGTTAACACGATCGTAAAAACTTTTGAGAAATGAACTGAAGGGTAATTTCAGTACCATATAGTTTATATTCCATACCATTAATCATGTTCGGATATCGGGTTACAGGATTATTGAATGTTACATATTAATGTTAGCGTATTTTAATGGGTGTTGACTAGTATACTGAAATTTCCCCACCGAACTCGATACAATAGCGATGCATGTCCCGATTGCTAAGAATAAAATACATATAGAGCGATCTCTAACATGATGGGTTTTGTACTCTAAACAAACACACCCTGTAACTGGTAGCTAAAATGTTAATGTTGACTTGTAAATTTATTTCTGTTTGGGTGTCACCAAGTTGTCAGCATTCAATATTGACATCGCACGACTCTGACACAATCACTGTATTTACTGTTATAAGCCTTAAGAAAACGCACCCTCAATCGAAAGGAATTAATTATTTCGATCTCCCTCTTTTCAACCACAAATAGGAACCTCGAGAAAGAGAAACTGAAATAAAGGGGGGGAAATTACGACAAAATGACAGACAGTTTGTGAAAGTATCAGTAAAATGAATGCAGTATTCGGAATAAGAAGGCTGTATATTTTTTATTATTTAAACTGTATCAAGCGGTGTGAATTCTCTCTCTCTCTTTCTCCCCCCCCCCCCCATCCCATTTCTTTCTATCTATCTCTATTCTAGATCTGTTACGTCGCTATTATACTGTGACATGATGCCAATGCTTTTATAGATACGTTTTGAAATACTAACTCGAGAACCGTAGTTCATAATAATGTTTTTCTTGCTTGAATTATTATCTATATTAAAAACTAATTTTAGGCTAAAAAGTAGCGGTGTAATAGGGAGCACTGGCGGCGATGAATTGTACCGAAAACATGGAAAATATATCACAGAGAAGTCATTATGAAAACACGACCACTAAGGATGTTCGATAAATTTCTTTTAATCGAATCATGATCTATAAATAAACATGCTATACATACTTCGCATTAAATAATAATGATGTCTGTAAATACGATTGCCTCCACCCCCCCCCCCCCCGCTTATTTCGGAATTCGGTCTTTCTCGTCGCCATGTCCGACGGAAATGTCATTCAAGGTTGATGAATAGGGCCAAAATAGGGCACCTGCCCATGTTTCCGTTTCACCTCTGATGAATGCAGAGTTCAAAACGTAAAGGCATTCATGATTAATCAATCGTAATGCAGGCTGGTAGTCTTTATCCTTCACTTGTATTTTAAATGAAATAATTACATCATTGAATTCTGCTCTATAAGGAAAACGTAGTGAGAAATGATAGAAAGTTATGTAAAACAAAAGGAAAATCGATCTCAAACTAATGCTCTTAATCAACTGATTTTTACAGCTTTTCTAATCATCAATAAAAAGCTGGTGTCAGAATTTTTTGTCATGATTTTGTCTCATGGATTGCTGGTCGTTGGGACAAATGTCAAATACATGTAGTTATGATCAGGAATCTCGTTAAATGTCAAAATATTGATCTTAATAAAAGCCACACTGTCCTACTTGTAGCTACTTGCTCCCTCTATATAGAAAACAATGGCTAATCGGTGACCATTGGTCCCCCATGATCTTCTTTTTCTTATGTTAATTGAGAGCTGAGTTGATGAGATAACCACCTGTCCAGTGACCTTGCAGTGTGGTCTAATCCCTCCTATAAATTAGTACAGATAAGCTTTAATAAATTATCCAAAATGTGTAGTTCTGATATTTTTAAAGCATGATTATCAGCTGCTGTTCTCCATAACATATAACGCCATCTAATATGTCCTGCAATGCTATTACTCCTGCTCAATCCTGTCAAAGCGGACCCTTTGATTCATGACTCCCTCAACCACCGTCACCACCCCGCTTCACGTTGCCTAGCAACACATATCCACCTATTCGGTGGACAAGGATGCTACATAAAACTTTTATGTTCGGCTGCCTTGAACTTCGCACCCATATATTGATTTTAGTGATGCTCTCTTTATGTTACTGTTGCTATTGACATTTTTCATTAATATTCAAAGTGCGAAATCCAGGCAATATTCGAGTGTAGCATTTCGTCATAAAAGCGATGCCGACAAACATGTTGTGTTCTGGAGTCATGTCTGATGAATGTATCAAATATTGTTACAGGGCTGTTAGGTCGAGTAGACCTCCCAAGGCACAGAGCATGCAAACAATAACAGATGATAACATAGAAACAGATCATTAAAAGAAATATGATATAATATGTTCATTAGGTGCCTAATAGTCCCAGCTTGAATAATGGAAATTGATTTATGTTATTAAAGAATGCGATCATCATGATTTTCAACTCGAAGTTCAATGCAAATTATTAATCTGCTTAAAGCACACCATTATAATTATGCACAAATCTATTTTGATTTATGTTAAACTATCTTTGAGGTGGTCACTGTGTTGCCAATATTTGTATTTATATATTAGACCGATACCTAAATGGGTACATTGAAGAGGAAACAAGTTATGTCGAGAAAAGAAGATCGCCCAGCCTCCGCCCGCCCCCTCTCTCTCTCTCTCTCTCTCTCCCCCTCTCTCTCTCTCTCTTTCTGTCAATCTTTCTCTTTCTCTCTATAACTCCCCGCTTAGCTTGTCCGGGAGACCTGGAGGATTTGAGGGATAAAGTATTATTCATGGGGAAAAGGCATCTTGTCTATAGGGGTCAAATCGGGAGAAATCGCCCCTCCTATCTGACAATCCTGACAGTACCGTATAAGATTCCTACAGTCATAGCTAAATTTCCTTCTCCTTTTATTTATTAAATTCCAGACGACACAAGCACCACCATAATTGCAAGAGGAAACGTCGACCAGCCGGGGCCGACCGCCCATGCGACCTTAGCCACTACCAACAGACATTCACCGCTTATCCAAATGCTCAAAGGCAGCTACCCCTCATCCCTCCCGCGACGCCCCGGGACCCCAACCCACCACGAATGGTGTTCGACACGACACAGCGACACGACTTCTTACCGACGGGAGAGGTTACGAAGCCTCAGAAAATAAAACCGGTAAGAAAAAAGTTAAACTTAGCAAATAGTCAATTTTTAGCAAACACGTTTGATTTAATGAGCTAGGGTACATGGACATTTCTAGTTCAAGTCAACATTTTACAAAAATTATAAAATCCAGAACAGGACTTGGTCACTAAAGAACAATGCATGAATGAGGAGATAAAAGAGCTCATATAGAAGGCGAGAGTCGTAAGGCTTTATTGATGCTGCCACCCAAAATAAGCTATCAATAGCAAGGAGGGGGGGGGGGGGGGATATGCAAACCAAAAGGGGAGGGGTAAGATCGCGTGATCGCCACAGCCTGGGCAACACCCCTGGTAACGTCCCTTTTCATGAAGAATAATTATATCTTATCAAACACATTCAGAGGAAGAAGAAGGGGAGAAGAAGAAGGAACAAGAAATGTAAACCACATCAATAGCAAGTGAGCAATTCGTCAATGTTCGACTTCGTTACCATATGACATATGATTTTAATTCAATATTTTTGTTTGATGTAAACAGATTGAAAATTACCAGCCGGCCAACGTGCCTCTTGACGGTGAAACGGTTTACAAGGCCACGTACCCCGGTCATACACAGTTTCCTCAAATCAGCCAGGCCCGACCACCGAGCCATGACTATCGGGAAAGATCGGCAAAGTTCGACCAACGAACCACGAACAAGGAAGAGTACCGAGCATGGGTAGCCAAGCCTTCGGTGGCGTTCGGGGAACTCCCCTCATTTGCAGGTAGGAAACTGGTATTTATGTTTTGGAAGCAAAGTGACACACAGATCGACCTCGACAAAAAGCAATCTAATTTTTATAACAATGCATTAAATATATACACAAAATATCTATATGTAAACAAAACTGGTACGTAGAAAAAGGATTAGGAAATATTCTTTCAAAAGGAATATACACTTGAGTTGACAAGAGTATAGATATTCTTTTCTACGATTTAAATAGAGTATAAGATTTTATCTCTGGTTGGTATCTGCGATAAGTTGCAATGCAATTATTCTGAATTGATGTGTCAGGAATCAAAGTTAATATGATGTAAAATCTTATAATCTAGGTAATCTTTATGAAAATTGATGACGGTTAGAAAAATAAGTGTAATGCATGTAACATGCCACTTCAAAATGATTTTTTAATGTTGATTTTCGAATTCCTTTTCAGGTTCCATCTTGTATCCGGGTGATAAGCAAGAACTGCAGTCGATGACACAACAAGACTTCGTAGAGCGACCGATTAACAAATCAGAAATGATTCGGTCTGGAGTTGGGAGCAATATCCAAGTGAGAGAAGGTATGTCGTCTTCTAGATCTTTCTTCCCTTTTTTAATGGTATGTCTTCCATGACACGAGGTTTGTTGCTAAGTCATTTATTGTCCGTCGTACACGAGGCGTTATTTCGGTCGTCTAGTAAGATACCTTACTAATCAAAGCTGAAGGCAATCAGCGAATGCGCCAAAAGAAATCACAGCAATATGTTCACTGATAAAATGAATGTGTATTTGGTTTAAGACCGAGTTAACTCTCACTTGATGCGCCATTGGCTGACGCAGTCCTCCGCCATTGGCTGACGCAGCTCTAGGCCGGGCCAATGACGGCTCGTGTGTAACCTCCTGGCTTGCAAGTTAATGTTTAAGGTTTAAAGTAGTTACAATTATGTGTCGTTCTCATAAACGTCACCAATTATTACTTCTATTCAGCGGAATATTGAAGATATAAGATATATATCGCGCAAGGAAGCCCTCTTGTTACGTGGCATTTTGGTTTGATAAATCACAACTCAAAAGAGTGAGTGCCACACCTAGATACACGAGTCATTATTTGACACGATCTTTCATTTTTACCTTCAACAGGAACGTTTGACCATAACACAATCCACAAGATGACGTACAAGGATATGGGCCCCGGTCACACAGCGAAGAACGCTCGTCCTAGCAACCAGTACCCCTCGGCGGCACGGAGAGCAAAGTTCGACAGTGTGACGCAGTCTAGGAAAGATTACCCCGGTTATCAGAGCCAACCGTTACCGCAGAAGCCTTGCACACCGCCGCCAGTGACAATCAGGCTTAGCATGGACTCGAGGTAAGTTTGATTGGACATAAACCATTCTAACAAATAAACAAATAAGTTCCTTTTAAAGAAAAGCTCCGTGAAGCTGAAAAAAATGAATGGAAATGTAAACACAAGTATTCCTTAGTTTCCAATCAAGTTATCAAATTTATTGGTAGATTATTTGCGTGCAAACCATAAGAAACTCCAGGAAATTATAACTGTCACAAAATGAATGATCGCAAGTGAAGCTTAAAATGGTAGTTTAAACATTTGAATTGTGGTTGACTATGCTACAAGTGTCTTAACATAATGATAATGACTATGTAATAATTAAAATCATTTTCTGTTTCTTTCATCTCTTTTCATTAGAATTGATTTCGTGACGGAGAATACGCAAGAGTACCAAGGTCACGACGTCCTTTCGAACCCTAAACGTGACACAATGAAGAAAGACTCGAACACTTACAACCCACCCACCATCAAGTTTGCGACAGACTCCAGTAATAAGGTAATTCATTCACAGTGATTGTCGTGATGATTTAAATCGGTATAGGGCGTTGGAGAAGTTTCGCTATAACACTCAAAGTGGCAGAGGGCGGTCACTTAATCGGCGTAATGTCTTAAACAGTATTTTGTACACCAGCGTGGTGATTCTGAACTGTCACCAGTCTGTTGCTATTCCGACGTCAATATTACCGCCAGGACTATTTTTAACTATGAAAAATGAGCTTTAACTGAGTACTATAAGCGATGTAATTTTACAGGCTCTGTTGGAAAAGTTTTTTTAAAGGCAAAGTCGAAATGTTGGCTCTCGGGTCGGCCATAATATAATTGAGGTTAAGTATGGCGTTCGCCGTGACTTTTTAGTGACAGTTCGCCGATGCTTATGATTGAACTTCATAAAGTCTCCAGGGAAACCATCTGGCTAACATCCTTGTCAAGTCGGAGATATTACAAATGAATATTTCGCTGTAGAGTCATATTTTTAGTAACACCAGTTTTAATTAATCTAATGTGTAATTTTCAAATAATCTGTTTTCAGGTGGATTATTGTCCGATCGAAGACAAGTCCGCGTATCTCCAACCCAACCTTCGACCGCACACCCAAGGCGGTGCCCGCTCTGCCAAGTTCTACGACCAGACAACGAACAATCGCTTCTTCCGCAACTGGGGCGCTAAGCCTCGCATTCGCTACGGAGACTTCCACGAAGCGAAAATCTACATCAAACCCCGCGGAAAGATGGAAGTGGAAAGTTGGAACAGTTCGACCTACAAATCCCTCCCTCTTGATGAACCCACGCCGAACTACAAACCGCATGATGAGCCGGTTGAGCGATCGGGAGAACAGGACTTCACCACCATTCACAAATCAACGTACAAAGGACAGAGACCAAAGATGTGTAAGTCGCAACTGTATCTCCTTCAGCAGGAGATGAGGAGACGGAAGGCTTTGAGGGACAGGCAGATGAAGGAAGGAGCGGCAGGAAACATTGGCTTACAAGCCGTTGGAAGGACTGCTCTATCTGGTACTGTCTGAAAACCACATTGCAGTAAATGATATTCTCTGACGTTCAAGCTATATAGGACTCATCTCGTCGGATGCTCGACCGTTTTGACAAGAACACTATGAACACTCATCGGACACGAGTAGGATAATGATGATAACGGGCCAAGTGAAAGACACACCAACACTGAAATGAACATTGAAGACGCCACATGGACAACCATTACAGTGATGAAGTTCGATTCGGCCAGACAATTCACAGGCATACAAGAGGTGTAGTGTCTCCCCTGTTTGAATATCGATGAACGAAGGATTCTCGCCATTGTACCTTGATAGTTCCTAGGTTCATGGAACGGGTGTGAACGCTGCTTCTGCTCAGTTGAAACAAGAAGAATTCGTATATTATGCGTCGGTCGATCTTTAATAAGTACTTGACTAGACGAGAAAATGATTTAATAAATATGATTATTAAAACCATACAATGCATGCTTACCAGCAGCAATATAATTTTACAACAATGTTTTGTAAGAAAAATATAAACCGTCCAACTTGAGGTTGGTTTCTGGAAACACTCAAATAATTGTTGTGGTTTAAAATGGTTTTTTCACACAATTATTTCATATCATTCATGTATTCTCCAAACTTTAGTTCGCTGCTGCAGTTAAAGACCTTACAGACTCTGTGAAACTGTTTGACATGATCGGAACATATTATTTTTGTATTCATGAATTACATTTTTACGCAATTAAGGCACATAAGACGATTAGCCAAAGGGTCGCGTTTGTAAGTTGTTCGATGCACTCTTCAACCAAATCCGTCCAGCACCCGAGCTATTAATTACACGTCATCTGTTTTCCAATAAAAAAGAAATCTGTCCCTTATTTTCGTGTTTTTACAGAATATATATTTTAGATTTTGATTTTCTGTGGTGAAATTGGTGTTTGATGGAGATTCTTATGGTATAGCATTCCAGCACAAAAAATGTATCTACTTATTGTTTGAAGGGCTCAGTATTTTCCCATACGCTATAATCATAATGTATCACTTTCGTCACCGGTTTAAGGCTTGTTCAGA
Organism: Strongylocentrotus droebachiensis; assembly: GCA_035222895.1. Classification (NCBI taxonomy): domain Eukaryota; kingdom Metazoa; phylum Echinodermata; class Echinoidea; order Camarodonta; family Strongylocentrotidae; genus Strongylocentrotus; species Strongylocentrotus droebachiensis. Next base: position 81,344 of record JAVYIG010006561.1, read on the forward strand.
TACGGCGCGGTAATGGGGTCTTTTAGATTCTGTACGACGAGAACGTGGACTGCCCTTTTAAGGCAATGTGACGTCCTTTTAAGGCACTGGCAGTGACGTCACATTGCCTTAAAAGGGCAGTCCACGTTCTCGTCGTGCTGAATCTAAAAGTCCCTATTACTGCGGCTCATTTTACGGCGGTTTATCGTTGCATATACTTGAACAAGCCTCTATGTTCTCATTTCTTAGATACGCAAACTTGTAGATAGTTATGTGCTGCGCCTAGAAACAAAGTATGAGGCGCATTATAAATGTGAGCTATTATTAAAGGGTGACAGGGTATCGCACGTGGTTTATTCTTAACGAAGTTTCTTTGTTAGAATAAAGAAGAGTCTTTTCGCATTTTATTTTCTAGGTTTCTCTGTTTTCAACTTATTTGATTTCTATGCAGTTGAATCTCCCGCGTAAAATTTAATTTACCGATTTTCATACGGTATATTTCATGCATCTATTTAAAGGATTTCGATATATTCTTCAAATTCTCTACTTGATGAACTTGACAAATACCTGAAACTCTTTTGAGCAGGTAGAACAATTTTTACACGTCTTTGCTATTGATTCATTTCCTCTCTTTCGGCGAGACAATTCTATTGCTGAAGTCTTGAAAGCTTGTGTGGGTTTATGAATTTGATTTTCTTAATTGCAAATTGGTTGACATAGGTGTATGAGCTATGCTGATCCAGTATTTTTCGGCACAATTTTCCACCTTCTTTCTTTCTGCTTTTGTGATGGCTTATATCTATTTTTAGATTGAAATATATGTAAATACTTGATCTTATATCATCTCAATATTGTAATTTCATCTCATTGAATTAATATTTTAAAAAAATATTTATCTTATCTGTTCTCGATGCGAACTGTTTTCTTTGTTGTTGAGTGTGCGAAAAAGGAAGAGCCAATAAACTTGAATGCACTAATTATTACATACATTAGCTTGTTGCTCAGTTTTTATTCCAGAGTGAATTAAGTGGGAATACCTGTTTGATAAGTGACACCGGTGTAGTTGTTGGTCATGGTGATGATGATGGTGATGAATTTGATAGTGATTTTGGAGATGATGATGATGATGAGAATGAAAATGATTTTTGACGATGATGAGAGTTTGGATGGTGATAAGATAGAGGATGTTAAAGGGGGCGTAGCATGGCAAATACTGGTTAACGCCATTCGACTTCTTATGGACAACTGTACGTAAACGAATGGACTTGATTAGTGGTCCTATTGGTTTCTATTGGTCCTATCGGTCCTATTGGTTTCTATTGGTCTTATTGGTTTCTATTGGTGCCTATTGGTTCTATTGGTCCAATTGATTTCTATTGATTATTGGTTTCTGATGGTTTGAATGGTCTCTATGGGATTCTATTCTATGGGTCCACAACAGAAACCAATAGACTCCAACAGAAACCATTAGAGACCAATATAATTTGTATAATGGTCTCTATTTGTCTCTATGGGATTTTCGACCTGGGTGATGATGATATTGATGATGATGGTACGTGATGGTGATATGGTGGTGGTGGTGATGACAGTGACCGCTTTGCCTTATTTCACTCATGTGGCGGTATACTGGGGCGATTGGAAGGGATCAGGGGGGATACCGTTTTTACTGAAAATAAAATAAAATTTACAAGGCTAGGGCTACTGATTGGGGTCTTGCCGTCCAGGTGTTTTCTTTCTCTTTTCCTTTCCTTTCTCTCTTTTCTCTTCTTTTCTCTCTCTCAGTCTCTTTTTTCTCTTCTTTTCTCTTCCCCCGTCTCCTTTCTTTCCCTTATCTCTTTTCTCTTCTTTCCACCACACGACCAGGGGTGGGGGGGGGGGGGGGTGTAGGAAACGTAACACCCTTCTCCCGTATAGCTCCACCACTGATGTGCTGATGTTGGATAACGTCTCACGATACTCCCGCTATAAGAGTTCATTTTATTGAAAAGTAACAAAAATGAAGTCAAAAGGGGACGTCGGCAAACTTGTAGCCTCTACATATATTCTGACTGGTGATGATGATGATAATGATGATGTTGATCATGATGATTGTGGTGATAACGACGATGACGATGACCATGGTGACGAATTATTTCCTCTTCTTCGATCCTCCTCCTCTTTTTCTTCTTCTCCTTCTCCGATCTTATTCCTCTTGACTTATTCATTTCTATCATTAGTTTAATGTTGTTATTATCATTATCATCATTATTATCTTTAATTTGTTTTCTTCTTATCTGTCTGTAAATATTATTACTATTTTAATTGTGTACATGCATGTCTGTCGGGGACCCCACTGGAAATAAGCTCTCGAGCTTTCGTGGGTTATCCTGTTCAAGCTGACTTAATTTTGATCTGTTATTCTTGTATATTGTATGTTGGAAGCTTGACGAATACAAATCAATCGATCAATCAACGGCGTATGGCGATGATGATGAGGATTTCTTTTTCCTGAATTCATTTCATTTTTTTCATTGTCGATTATAAAAATAATACAAAATCATACTCAATTTAAAAAATGAAAAGGGAGCTACATATTATGTTATCCATTTTCATTAACAAAAAAATGATAATGACCCTTTATGTTTGGATTATAAATGAAGCCTTTAGGCCGTGTACAATCGTAGTTCCCTAATATTAAAGCACATAATAATATATGGAAATGAAGATCAACGAACAAAAACAAAATTATAACACAACGGAGAGATATATATTGTTAATTATATTTAACAAAATAAATTGATGGTGATGATGATCGTGATGATGATGATACTGATGATAGTAAGCAAATATTAATCGACTACGAGGGTAATGGTACAAACTATCATCGCCGAGGTGATCTCGGGGCTACTATCTTCCCGAGCCGCAAGGCGAGGGAAGATGGTAGCCCCGAGATCACCGAGGCGATGATAGTTTGTATCCATTGCCCAAGTAAAGGAGGTTAATATTTGTTTTATATCCCACATCGGCAATAAGGTCTATTTAAAGTGAATTTTACATAATAATAAGAACTGATTCTGCAGACAGTTTAGCTTCAGCTAGATTTTACAAAGCGCAACATGCATACATATTATGTAATACAGTTGATGCGCGCTCATTTGACATTGACATTGACTTTGACATTTCGCGTAACCTACTTTGCTATGCGTATTCAATGGGCAAGGGTGGGCAAGTGGGGTAGCAGCAAAAAATTACTTTACAAAAGTACTATCTCGACCTGAGATCGAAAGATAGTACTTGTCTATACTTTTGTTGTGCTCTGTACAATCGCAATGCAAACAACTATACATGAGGGATATAATAACTGATGATTAGGTGGATTATTACAAATTACAACAAAAATATCATTAAAACTTTTAAAAGGGTGCCGGTTTTTTGGGGGGGAGGGGGGATTCCAAAAGGAGCTAAATCCATTTTAATCAAAATTATTATTTTTTTCTTAAAATATGTATTTTCTACATAGGAATAAAATAACATTTTGAAGTTTCATCTTGAGACATTAAAAAAATTGGCTACAAAACTATGATTAATTCCAAAAGGAGCTAAATTCATGAAGAAGAAAAATATTAACAAATTAAGCAAAAATAAAACATACTTGGTAATTTTGTTCTAAAACCATATACTATCGTTCAAGGGTAAAACAACTCTAATACATATACAAAGATAAACATACTGAATAAAGGGAAAGTGGTAGAATTAAAAAAAGGTGATTTACTCGAAAATACCCGGTGGATTTAGCTCCTTTTTCATTTTATAAAGTTCGCAATGTGTGCAAGCGCGCCCCCAACGTTCGTTCTCTGTACCGCCGTGCATGTCCAAAGATCAAAATGGCAACAAAGAGTGATATCGAAGACGAGGCGAGTGCGACCACTCCGGTCGAGGAAAAACCCTCCAAGGAATCGTTAAGTCAGATGGTGGACAATGAAAGCAAAGATGAAACAGATCTTGATCTGTTGTTGGACAGTAAGTGCAGATTTTATTCCCACATGAACGTTAAATCTAACGCTATTTTAAAGGGGCGTTGAGAATCTCAGTCCCACATGCTTATTTTTTCGTTGGGTAGAAATGATGGGGGTGGGGGGGGGGGGGGGGGGGGGGTAGACCGATTTTTTCTGTCTCTTTCGTTCGTTGGCCTCTGATTTGGGTAAGGTCGGCTCTCTCTTTAGAGACAGAATAGCCCTATACGCTGTAGTGGCCGCGCGTTTGTACTAAGAAACGTTACACAAAACTTGGCCAAACTTAACCCCTAATTTTGATATTTTACCGGATTCATATCCCATGTATTTATACTCCTAAATTAGCTATATGCTTAACTACTTCGGTTCCACTTACCAACTTGGCTGAAATAATCCGTTTAATGGTCCATTTTTAGGAAATTATGGGTCAAGATCGACATCCATGAAGAAAATCTTGCATTCGGGTCTCATTCTTTCTAGTCTACGCCGAAGGCAAAATGATTATAACGGAAAAACTGTGCACGAGCTACGAGTTCGTAATGACATGCACAGTTTTTCCGTTTTAATCTTTTTGCCTTCGGCGTAGACTAGAAAGAATGAGACCCGAATGCAAGATTTTCTTCATGGATGTCGATCTTGACCCATAATTTCCTAAAAATGGACCATTAAACGGATTATTTCAGCCAAGTTGGTAAGTGGAACCGAAGTAGTTAAGCATATAGCTAATTTAGGAGTATAAATACATGGGATATGAATCCGGTAAAATATCAAAATTAGGGGTTAAGTTTGGCCAAGTTTTGTGTAACGTTTCTTAGTACAAACGCGCGGCCACTACAGCGTATAGGGCTATTCTGTCTCTAAAGAGAGAGCCGACCTTACCCAAATCAGAGGCCAACGAACGAAAGAGACAGAAAAATTCGGTCTAGGGGGGGGGGTGCGGTGCGGTGGGGGTCCAGCTCGCGATGTTGATTCTGCCTACACGCGGTGTACACGGAAGAAGAAAAAAATTAGGGTTAGGGTTAAGGCGGCCATGAAGATGAAGAATATAGCGTAACTGTTCTCTTTCCAGGCTATTTTCTACTTTGCCTGGGCATGCAGAATCCGGAAAATTTATTTTAAAAAAATTGCGTTGCCAATTTAATACTTATTTTGTGATAATAGTGATTAGTATACCAAGGTGCTTGCATAAAGTTGGCTGAACTTAGCGGCGAAATCACCGCTTGCATCTTTTTACACGATTTGTCATTAGTGATTTGTCCCCTAAAAATATCTTGTAAACCTTATTATTTTAGGTGCTTTGGGTGATTTTGACAAACCTCTGCAACCAGCCACATTGGATAAACCAGACGTTGCGGCATCAAGTCCAGGACTCAATATCATGACTACATCCAAAGAACAGGAGGGTGAAAAGAAGACAGAAAAACAGACAAAAGAGGTTAGTATATAAATATAAATAGATCTATCAGTCCTTTATTTCTCAAATCTTCTTTTAAAATATTTTCATATAAGATTTTTTGAAGAGTTTCATAGAATTACTTGAAATTGCAAAAAAGTTGTAGATTGAGAGAGCAGGAGAAATAGAGGGAGAGAGACAAAGAGAGACAGAGAGAGAGAGAGAGGAAGACTCTTTACCAATCTCATTTAATATATTTTCTTCTCTGTGCTTATTTTCCTGTTGATTAATGTAGTCGTTTTTTTAATTTTCTCAGGGGCCATATATATCTCGAACTTGTATGGTATTGTTATCTTATGTTTCCCTTCTTAGATGCCACATCTGGTAGCAAATGTAAGGGTGTGTTCCTACAAGCTAGAACACAATATTTGTTTTTGAACAGTCTTTGAGAACGTCCTCTCTAATCCAATATTTATTTCCTTTTTGTCTGTGGCTTTTATATTCTATTGACTAATTGTCTTTCTAGGGACCACAACTCCCACCGAATCAGGATGCGCTCTTCGAGGCCCTTTTCAACGAGAGTCCCGGAGCCCAGCAGTCCGTTTCGGACTTTGAGAACGTCCTCTCTGGTCTGATGTCCGAGCTGGGTCAGGGTTTCGGAGGAGACCCCCAGATGGCCTCCGAGATGCAGAGGATGTTCCAGACCATGGCCGCAGGAGCAGGAGCAGGTGCAATGCCAGCTGCTGGGACTCCTGCATCCACAAGTAGGTATTGCTAAACTGATGACCCGATGACCAATGACCTAATGACCAATGATCCAATGACCCAATGACCAATGACCCAACATTCTGGAATGGACATGTTCTCTACAGTCTGTAGCATGTAACCAAATCTCTAACGGACCAAATATTATACTTAACTCTCATCCTAATCCTAAGGCAATGTAAAATTGATTACATGTTGATCGTCCAGATTTTTTGAAAAAGAGGAGGAGGGTGTACCATGTTATTTGATATTTGATATTTTTCCCAAGATGGCTGCCGCGTGTACAAATAGTATATAATTGAATATGTACATCAACCAACGTTGCTGTAGTGAGTTTGATTTGCCCTAAAATATCAATTTTGGCTTTCGATCATATAGCATATCAACCACTCTAACTAGTTACATTTCAATACAATTTTCTCTAGAGTCTTAGTATGTCTGTACAAGAATATTTGAACAGCGTATTTGAAGAAAAGGTGGAAAAGATGCATATGGTAAGTATTCTGTGTTGTTTTCTGAATAAAAAGAAAATATATCAAATATCAAATATAAGGAGGCGGGCAAAAAAAAGGAAGCGGGCGGGGACGATCAACATGAAATCAATTTTACATGGCCTAACACTAAACTTAACCTCGGACTTGAACCCTTTTCTCTTTTGATCTTTCGATGAAATTTACTTTATTAGGCCATGTTTTTTTCTTTCTATTTTTCTATTTTAATTTTTTTTAATCAAATTTCCTTGGACATGGATTTCCAAGGCCATTTCACAAACATATCATAATAGTTCCAGGAGACCCTCATGTTTGGAAGTGCAATGCACTTAATTAGATCATGGACCTATTAGGGATGGACATTCAACGTGATTCTTTCTTTGATCCTATGATAGTCACCGCCTTCTGATTATGTGCATCTTAATGAGAACATTCAGCTGTTTTAACAATAGCGACTGCGTAAGCATTTTCGGGCTTTGACAAAGGAGCAGTTTCCCTCTCTTGGGTTTTGTTTGGATGGTGTGCTCTGTAAGAGTGTGTCCTAAATATAAACATCCCCAATGGGGAGCAGCAAAGTTGAAAAGCAGACGATTTTGGTGATATGAAATGTATTATTACTGATTCGCACACTTTCGCACACCCCCATGACCTTATAAAACAATTAGAAGGCCATGATCTTTATAAGCCCTGTGCGTTGTAACTCTGGAATATTATGCGGAAATTGTGGAAAACGGGATTTTAAATCACAAACAATCCAAACAAAACCTATCTGGTAATATCAACATGTTTTCCAAAAATAGAACACAGTACACGGAACAACAATTTCCAATTATTAACCAGAACTGCACATCGATTTCCCATGATTTAAGCGGTTTATTATCTTCTACGCATGTAGATTAACATGTTTAAAATCACTATCTTGATTCTGTCCCAGCTTATTGGCGGTAACCATCATGAGATCAAAGGGAAGAAGCATGTACGGAATGTTATTGAGACAACATTGACGGAGACAATCACAATGAATTCTTTAAGAAAACGATGAATGTCCATTCGTAATAGGTCCATGATTAGATCGCTCACATTCATCATGATAATCTGCCTTTACCTCATTTCTCTGCAGCTAGCAACACAAGTGATGCCAACCCAACTCAATCCCCTGAGGATGTGACTGCAACACTCACAGATACTCTCACCAGACTAGCACAGAATGCCTCGGATCTACAGGTATGTGGCATTTATTCCCCGATACCGCACTAGTGTCCTTTGCCAAGGCATTAATCTTCATTTGCCACACTCGACCCAGGTGAGGTGAATGAGTACCTGGCAGGAATTTATTCCTTGAAATGCATGAGCGCTGTACTGGCAGCTAGGCTAAAGCCGGGGTAAAAATTAATGTGCCTCGGAATAGAATTTCTTGATAGACAGCGCTATAGAAATGCCTATAATTACTAGTATTATTATTCATTATGGCCTTTTCAAGAGTGTTGATGAGAATGCCATCCCGTACCGGCACATCTAGCTAGGTATGTACTATCATAACTAGAGAAAGGTGTTTAAGATTGAGGTGACCGTGAAAACCGAGGTGGACGCTATTTCTTGATTCTGAGATGGGTAGAAGACAGGGTAGACAATGTGGTGCGTTCGTACATCATTAGAATGACGTCCTCATGTCACAGTTCAATACCTTGACGTGCCCTTGAATAGCCCTTATAATAGGGAACGTGGACCGATACGTGAGACATCCTTTTAAGGCAATGTGACGTCCTTTTAAGGCACTGCCGGGCACTGCCAGTGGACAACTACTAAACATTCAAAATTGGTTTTCTTTTACCCCTCCTTTGCCAAAAATTATTTGATCAATTGAATTGACTTTTCTTAGATTGCTTTTGATTTTTTTTCATTGTAAAATTAATAATAAAAGGTCTTCCAAGAGAACTGTAAATTCAAGGGTATTAGTTTGTATTTCTGGACGTTCTTGACTCGAGTGCCTGTACATTGTTCAAAACTCATGTTCTTAGGCTAGAGCTGGTTCTTGATGGGTTCAAATCAGCTCTAGGAGCAGTCTTCCCCTTGTAGATACTACTTGTAGATACTTGCGCCCTCTATATAGCCAACAATGCCTAAGTTTTTTTTACCTGTTGGTCTCCCATGGTCCCCTTTTTCTTATGTTAATTGAGAGCTGATTTGATGTGATACCCACTTGCTTGTGATCACTCAGGGAGGTCTAATCCCTCCTGGCCAAACTAGTGCAGATAGGTTTTAAGCTAGATTTACACTCAAACAAAAATGAGTACTGTGGGTTTTAACGGATATCAACTATTACATATCACAACCAAGCACCCCTCGTAAATCTCTGTGTATAAGACGCACATTGTTAATATTATTTGTGACAAGTTCAGAAGCTCAAATCGGCGCTTTCAACCTTACCTCGTAGCAAAATGAAAGTCACTTGGATTTTCTAACGTACTACGGTGTCTGCTAAAGCAACAACAAAAAAGAAAGAAAGATTTTTTTTTTTTTAATAATTTCTTTTGAAGGTCACAGCCTCATGAGTGAGTTGCCAATTTCTGCAGTGATTTTCAAAGTTTTTCATGTCATTAAAAATTCATTACTTTCTTATTAGTTATCCGATTTTGCTCAATTTGTATTAGATTGGTTTGTCTGATTTGTCTGCTTCTATTGAAAGTAAGTTATTTTTGGAGTGGACTTGCCCTTTAATAATAGGGGTGCGTCTTATATACGGAGATTTACGGTAGTTTTATTTTTACTGTATAGGAAGGTGGGGTGCCTGATGAAGAGCTCTTGAGATCGTTTGGAGGTATGAACATGGAGGGAGGCAACGCTGAGCTACTACCCATGGTCCAAACCATGATGCAGAGTCTACTCTCCAAAGATATACTTTATCCTTCTTTAAAAGAAGTAGTAGATAAGGTAAGCTCTCCTGAGAGAGAAAAATATTATGTAGGTTTATTTATTTATTTTTTATATTCATTTATTCATTTATTATTTATTTATTGATGTATTTATGTGTAGTCAAACCTACTTTAGTGACCACCTGTCTACAAAGACCACATTTTTTGTTTCCCTTGAAATGGTTTCTCATTGAAACATGTCCTAAAGGAACCTGTACTTAAAGACCACCTGCCTATAAAGACCATATTTCTTGTCTCCTTTGGGTCATCTTTATAGACAGGTTTCACTATATACATTTTTTGTTGTTGAATTTTTTTATTCATTCTTTTATTTATTTCTGCATGGTTCATCACATGACATGGTATGATCAACATGAGAATAAACAAACAAGATCTCCCTCTCTCTCTCTCTCTCTCTCTTCCTCTCTTTCTCTCTCTCTCTTCCTCTCTTTCTCTCTCTCTCTCTCTCTCTTCCTCTCTCTCTCTCTCTCTCTCTCTCTCTCTTAAAAGGGCAGTTACAATACATGCAGAGGTTTGATAATATAACCTGAGGGCTTGAGACATTGCTATACCTACATGTATACCATTCAATTTAACATATATATATTCTTTAAGTGATAAAAAACAAACAAGCTAATCATTCTAAATACTAGATATTAATACTAAATACTAATGACAGTAGCTAGAATAACAAATTTACTAGCTAAATATGTGTTACGCTCATCAGATAAAAAAACTGTTTAAAAAAGGGGACTAAAAGTATATAAATAGAGTAGAGTAGCCCTTATAAGAAAGTGTTTTGTGTGGGCTTGTTAAATATGTTATAAATTTGCCTTCAAATTCCTCCTACATTAAACTTGTTTGGAGTGTTGGGTAATTTGTTTATGTTCAAAATGCTGATATGTTGTTTCAGCTTGTTACACTTCCTAAAATATCAATTACAGGTAATGACTGAAAACAAAATTGTTGCATTAAAAAACATTCCTATTAATTCATTTGTGATTTATGGTTGACAGATATATTTGTGTATCTGATGTTTATTCCTGTTTTCATTTCAAATTCAATGTCGAATGAAGTTGAGGTTCAATCCGGTGCGCTTGGTTCGAAAGGGCATAACAGCACACTGACTCTCGACTGATGCCAGCATTTCAGTTTATAAAGATACTTTCTTTATTTTTACTTACTTTTTCACTCGATGAGTCGATGCATACTTCATCACATTTCTAGAATATTTTATTGAATATTTGAATTTACAGATTGGTCATATTTACTTTCTCGAAGGAATTATATTATGTTGCCAGTTAATGTTTACAGTTTGCTTCATTAGATTCTTATTATAAAAATCTTACAAAATATCTTATTTGAACAGTACCAGGGATGGTTAGATGAAAAGAAACCCACACTAAGCAGTGAAGATCACCAAAGATACACAGAGCAACACAGACTGATGTCAGCATTGTGTGTGGAATACGAGGGAGAGCAAGATTCAGACGGCAGTACAGTGAAACAGGAGAGAATGGGAAGGATTATGGAGCTTATTCAGAAGGTAAGGTCCATAGCTACGGTGGTGGTGGTGGTGGTGGTGGTGGTGGTGGTGGTGGTGGTGGTGTTGATGGTGATGGTTGTTGTAATGGTGATGATGGTGATGAAGATGAAGACGATGGTGGTCGTGATGATGTTGGGGATGATGATGATGATGGAGATAATGGTGGTGGTGATGGTGGTGATGATGATGGTGGTGGTGGTGATGGTGATGATGGTGATGAACATGAAGACGATGGTGGTCGTGATGATGTTGGGGATGATGATGATGATGATGGTGGTGGTGATGGTGGTGGTGGTGGTGATGATGATACTGATGGTAGTTATGGTTGTGATGGTAATTATGGTGGCACTGGTGATGTCCGAGTTGGTAGTGGTGGTGGGGATGGTAATGATGGTAATTCTGGTAACGTAGCTTGTGGTAACTCTCACTCTGAAGGGTGGTAGGCAGGTAGTGGAATATTATGATTAAAGTTCACAGCTTTGATGAAACACCCCCATGCTTCTAACTTTGGTTGATTGATTGATTCAACTGGTTTATTGATTTAAAAAAACGTAAATTCAAAATAGCAGCCAAAGGCTGATACAAATTTAATTTACAAAAGTATTTTGAAATACTACAATACATTGAGAATCAATAACAGAAAAATGCAGAGTAATACATGTATAGAAAATAGGAAAATATTGCACACACAAAATAAACAAGGAAATGAAAAAAGACAGAGGAGACAAAGCTTGAAATAGAAGAAGAGGGAGAAATTTAGGTGAAGTAATCGTAATAATTTAACTCAGAACAATCGCACATTATATTTACACAGGTATGAGAGTCAAAATAATGGGGTGTTCAAAATTCAGATTTATTGGCAGTAAATTTACATTAATAAGGTTTGGGATATGTTTCTCCAAAGAAAAACAGAAATCTTAGCACCAGACTGGGCGTGTCATTCACGTACATGTATCTAATATTGTTAGATTGCATTGTTCAAATGATTCCCCTCATATTACCTTTCTTTCACAGATGGAGAGCCTTGGACAGCCCCCAGCTGAGATTGTAGGTGATATGGTAAGTGATCTTTCTTTTAGACTCTTCAAGAAAAACACAAAATACTGACTCGCTTCAAGATTTGGTAGCGAAAAGTCAATGAAAACATCTTGAAAAACAACTCTGGGTCATTAACACACTCTTCATTGTATCTCTTTTCATTATTTACTTTTGTATCTCAAGGATGTGATAGTGGTGGTGCTACAGTCATGTAATGGTAGTTGCTGTGTTTATAAAATGCAAATGAAAAAGCAAGGGGAATGCAAGGGGAAATAAATGTAATAGGCCATTTTCGTAATCTAATTTAATTTGATGCATAATTCTTTGAAAAGTGCATTTTACCAATTATTTCATTCACCTGTTATGAATGATTGAATCTCAATAGTCAGAATGTGAATTGCATACACTATGTGCTGTTAGGTTGGACAAACCATAATGTTTGTCAGACGTAGCAATATTTAATGTATTCAATTCACATTTTGAATCACATTACGTCAATGGCCTATTGCACTTGTCGTATGATAAGCACTTCATAACATAGATCCTTCTCTTATAAAGAGTTGCAGTGGATAAAAATAATATCAAGTGAGGGCATTTGGGATGCTTTATATAAAGACAGGCCCAGAAAGTAGTGATAATAGAGATATTTAGTCCTGTTTAAGCCGTCCCAATCTGCTCGTCCGGGCCTTCGCTCTTGTACTGACAGCACCCTGCTACATGTTCCTTGAACATACACCAAAGCTGGCGACAATGCTTTCCATGCATGTGCTCCTTGACTCTGGAATGAGCTTCCATGTTTTATTTGATTATCACCTTCGCTGGATGTCTTCCCAAAACGTCTCAAAACTCTCCTCTTTGACCATGATCAACAATAAATTCTTTGATAACTTTTATGCAAAGCGCTGTGAAACAACAGTTAGTTTGTAAGAGCGCTATAGAAATGACTTTATTGTATTGTATTGTATTGTATTGTATTGTTTTCTAATGCAATCTTTCATTACCGTATTATGCTTTGTTCTTGTAGTATCATGTATTTAAACGCAATGGCTAATTATATTCGTGTTTCATCATCCAAACATTTGAGAATATACTCTTTACTCGTATTGATCCTGATATCTACACTAATCAATGTTTATTTGTGCTAATGTTTCCTTATTAATGTTTTTCACCTGTCCATACAGAATGCCGGTATGCCTTTTGATGAGAACGGCATGCCACGGATACCGGGAATGCCTCAAGGGGACCAGTGCAGTATTATGTAATCAACCAATCAAACTTTTGAAATGACTAGGGGAAAAGAAATCTATGAAGCTTTATTCGATCATCTATGATGATTGGACCATCGGTACTCGAATGCTATATGTGATCAGGGCGCTGGTACGTAATCAACTGTTGCATCATGGGTAAACGAAATTCCATCATGATAGTGGACCAGCATGTAATCAAGGATTGCATCATGGATACCTGGAATGTTTTCATAATGTATCACATTATCTTTGTGGCTTTATGGTCTTACGAATATAAGATTACCAAAGCTGCACTACGATCATAATCATTCATGGAATCAGGATTTACAAACAATTCTCTAAGAATGAGATCCTCTGAAATTTGTGACTCGCTGAGGAGCTGACCTGGGGGGTGTTTCATAAAGCTGTTTGTAAAGTTACGCATGACCTAACAAACGACTTGAATATGAAGTGCCAGATAGGATGCCCAAAGTTTTTCCTGATGTTTTCACAAAGTGTGACTATATTTCCAATAACCTCTATTAAATTATGGCAAAAAATATACTTTGTATTTACAATGTTTGTTATAATAAGAATGGTAATCTACATCTGCACAGTTCAACTTTAGTTGATGCAGATAAAAAATGATTGAGCGTCCCATCTGGCTTTTCATATATAAGTCGTTTGTAAAGTCATGCGTAACTTTACGAACGGCTTTATGAAACACCCCCCAGAGCAAATACAACCAGCCTGATGCAATAAATTCTAATTAATTGGACACTGTCTCCAAAACGATGGCATAGAAATTGACTTTGGCAGGAAAGATAGAGGGATGGAAGGTGAGAGGAAGACTTAGACAAAAGATTGCTTTAAAGTTGCTCAAGCTTAGGTATATAGAGGGCAGCACACTGAGCCAATGGGTATTGCGCTCCTGTGTGTGCACATACTAGTGTCCCTAATATGTGTATGTCCGTACAGGAGCGTAAAACCTGTTGGCTCAGTGTTCGCCAAGTTGCCTACTTCATGTACGACTACCGGTATATACCGATGCACGAACATCTTTAAAGAAGTAATGAAGAATGGAGTGGGAGACCACTGATAATTATATAAAACGCACAAAATAGAGATGTTTGGTGAGGACTGGTTGTCAAAGAGAGAGAGAGAGAGGGGGGAGGGGGGGGGGGGGGGGGGAGGAAGATTTTAGTACACAGAGTCTACCACAGTACAGGCCATGTTCACATGTGTAGACTTGCTACTGCACAAGTCGCTGTATCACTTGCTTCAAAAATCATCTGAAACAACCTTAACTTAAGTTCTGTTAATGAAATTCCATTTTGGGAGAATATGGCTTAAAGTTATTCTGAATTGTGAACATCTATCTGTTATAGCTTGGTTGTTTTGACCAACATAATACAGGTATAACAAACATACAGAGTCTTACTGAAATTGCATTCACTGAAAAGCACAATCGTACATTCACATTGTAAACTGCATGTTAAGCTGGTGGATTAGGATAACTATCTAAATTTTTGAATCTTCTGCAACTCATCCGGGCTTGTTCACACGCCGAGTTAAACTGCAAGTTTCAGTTCATTGTAGGATTCTTTTAGCTTACAACGCTTCACATACTTGTATCTTATACATCCAGTGGTTCGTGTCAGACCATTGTTGCGCGCAGGTACTTATTTCCATTCCCGTTGTCATTCTTTTACGTTTTCTACCTTAAGTCAGTGTGAACGCTTTTATTGGGCCGTTTATATTTTCTACCTTACTCTTATTGTCAGAGATAATTAATGATCAGTCTTAAACAGTCAGTTTAAGTTTCATTTGATTTTTAGTCTTTTGTGTTCTGTCATCAGATCCCAAAGACTATATTGTGAGGTTTGTGGAAAATTATAACGTTGTTTCTTTTTAACCAAATTATGATTTCTTATTGTACATCATAATATATAAATTTTGTATAATGGAAATAAATTATTTTAATGAATTCATACTCATGTATCCCTATCTTGTTTGTTCATGTCATTGTTTATTATAATTGTAGATTACCGGTATATTAGATTTTGAAATGTTAGAATTTGTCATTCCAAAGTAATCTTCTTCATCATATAAAAAGGTCTAATATGAATACTAATTATGTCCCATTTATGACAGAGTTGAATGCAGAAAAGTAAACAAACAAGGGAAACGCTCTCGGCGGTCTCGCCTGCATAACGCAATTCAATATGATAAACCAGAACGTCAATGACGTAGCGCTCATCCGCATCTCGCAACAACAAATATCGTAAATTTTATGTGGTACACTTTTGAACTGGTCAAAAAATAAAAAAATTGATGCCCTGGAAGGGACATAATTTCATTTCATTTCCATAAAGTACCATAAATAATCAATGGAGCAAAATCTCACAATTCTGTGTAGAAGTTTATTGTTCCAACTTTAGCTCTACCAGATAAGGCAAACCAAATCAAAATCGGTCAAGAAATGAGGGAAAAGAAGCAATTTTTGTTATTTTTGGAATAAATTTGCATATATTACCATAATTAATTAATGGAGAACAATTTCAAAATTCTATGTAGAAGTTTAGTGTACCAAAGTTAGCTCTACGATATAAAGCAAACCAAATCGAAATCGGTCGAGAAATGAAGGAGAACAAGCCTTTTTTGTGATTTCGAATAAATTTGCATAAATTAGCATAGATAATGAATTTCACGATTCTGTGTAGAAATTTTAAATCCCCCTCCTAGCCCTATCATATGAAACAATCAGAATCAAAATCGGTTGAAAAATAACGAAGAAGAAGCATTTTGAAAATCTTGATGTTGATGCCACAACATAGTCCAAGTCTGTTGATCTGAAATGACCTTTGACCTTGACTTTGTGATCTGAAATTCTACTCACATGATTGGGGATACTTGATTACCCTATATTCAAAGTTTCATTGACTAAGAACTTATACTTTAAAAATTATATCAACAATTCAAAAACTTAACCTTAGGTTAAGTTTTTGATGTTGACGCCGCCGTCGCCGCCGCCGTCACCGGAAAAGCGGCGCCTATGTCTCGCTTTTTGCTACGCAGGCGAGACAAAAATTGTATATAAAAATAATAGAGTTTAATTTAAAAAGGAGCTAAATCCATTTGTGTAACTTCAGAGAAAAAAGACATTGTTTACCAGATTTTGTACAGGCGTCTATGGAAAAGTGATATTATAAGGTGCATTTTTTCATAATTGCTCCCAAATTTAGGTGAATAATTTTGTTGAAAGACGGGTACTTAAGTGAACAATGTTCTGATATCAATAACTCAATTTCATCAAAAGTGGATTTAGCTCCTTTTGGAATTAAGCTCTTTCAGATTTAGACATGCTGAAAGATAACAGTAAAATATAACCTGTACTTTCAATGTTACTTTCTGTTTAATTTTTCCAGATGAGTCTTAAGTGTCTATGTCTTGGTTGTCATAGTAATTTTAAAATTATAATAATAATAATAATAGTGAACATTTATAATGCGCCATGTCTGCCAAAATTGACACTCCTGGCGCAGTTGTGTGAAAATGGTATAATTATGCACTTTTTTTTTCTACACATGCCCACAGCAGTGACGATATGAATACTAAACAAAGAAATCAAACATCACAAATTTATTATTATTCGTAAGAAATATAATTTTCTGCACATAATGCTCATCAATAGTAATAACAATGTTGACACCATCATGTCATCAATATTACAGTTGACCAATAGGTGGATGGATTAAGATCATTGGAAAAGTATAAACTACAATAATTTGTCATCCCTTTTTATATATCTTGTAAATTGATGAATCACCTTTATATTAAATTCTTTTTTTCCACTCATCTGTAATAGAAAGAAAACTGAATCATCATGAAAATGTTTCTCTGGGGTTAAATGAAAGTGACTCTCCTCTTTATATTGAAAGCATGAATCTATTTGTTTACAAAAATTGAAATATTCTGTACTTTTACAAATTATGTATATGATATTGCAGCAATTTAGCGCAAAGTTCAGCACAAAATTAATTCAGATAATTTCATATTGTTGACACATTAATACTTATTGTCCTTAACATTTTCTGTGAAGCAAAGGACAGCTGAGCATACACAACATATAATAGTGAAAAATATTGACTGGAAAGGTACCATGTATACTTAGATGTAACTCCTGAATCTTTATCATAGTGATGAAGAGAGCTTACTGGACGATGTAATTTCTCTTCTCCGGCAAAATATGGCAGTTTCTCAATATCGAGGACATTACACATACTTTCACAAGTTAATCAAACTAAATTAAACTACATATCTTCTGATTGGAGCCAGCAGGGCATCAAGTATATGAGTTATCACCCTTCTGGTCTCAAACGGACGATTTAATTCTTTGTGAGAGACCAAATTCTTCCTATACCCCCATACCCAAGTGAGTGAAAAAAGGACTACACTGGGATGTAGTTATTAATATTTGATCTTCTTGTTAATTTAAGTAATGATAATTTGTTAAATTATGTTAGTAATATTTTGTTTTCTTGGTAATTTGAGTAATGTTAATTCCGTTAGTAATATTGATTTTTTTTTTGAAGTAATTTTGATTTGTGTACATGTACAGCGCTTTGAAACTTTTGTCACAAGCGCTATATAAATTTGTCATATTATTATTTTTTTAAAATGGATGATTTGATTCTTTGTGAGAGACCAAATTCTTCCTATACCCCCCATACCCAAGAATTTTTACTAGACCATCTCCACATACGTTTCTCATACACTCTCTAACGTTCATTCTGTAGGCGATGGTGCAATTGAAATAATATTTCATCTGCAGCGGGTCTTATGCATAGTGTAGAAGTGTAGAAGAAGAAGTATTTAAAACCATTCTTGCACCCAGTTACCCAGTAGAATAAAATCTTGTACCTATACTATAAAACTGAAACCAATAAATTCAGTTTATTTATTTCTTATTTCATAAATACCACAATCAGAAATCAAGCAGCCAATATTCAGCAAATAAGTTTTGCAACTTAATATCAGGTACAATTAAACAAATTCTCTCATATCCGGGATATATATCATGTTCGATCTTAACATATGTTCTTTGTTCACATGATTCATACAAAATTTTGTTCATTATTTAGTAATATAAAGAAGATGAAATTTACATAAAATATCAAAAGAGCAATCTTTGGGAATATTAACTATCTAATATACTATAACGTCATAGAAGAACCCTGCAAGGTAGAAGCGCACAAAGAAAGCAACACATGATCCAAGTACCTGTGAGGAAGACAAAGTAACAATGAAGTTGGTTTAATGAAATTTAAAAACATTTTTGTCCTATTTCAGGGCTATGAAGAAATATTTTTAATAAAGATAAATAAATGATATAGTGATACACAGAACCTTTCTCATTAGTATGAACATCATGATAAAAATGTCATTTTCTCAATCACACACATACACAACACCACAGCAAAGTATAATAGGAAGCCTGGGCCCCGTCTTATAAAGAGTTGTGATTGATTTGAATCAATCGCAATTCCTGCAATCAATCACATGCGTGCAGTCTCCTATCTCTTATGCACATAGTTGTGATTGATATCAGTTTGCGATTGATATCAATTCTTTACGAGACGGGCCCTGCTCTTCTTTACATTTTCTACATCTTACAAAGCACAGGCACAGATAAGTGACTGGCCTTTGTCACAAAGAGCTACTTTTTCTCGCCCCCAATCAAATTCATTTACACAAATCATGGCTTTTTGTATTGGTTAATTTAGCTTTTTAAACATTTCTACTGCAGCATTTTTGGGGATGGTTTACTGTTTAACATCTGAACAAGGCTTTACTTCTCTCACAGAAAGAAACAAATGTATGTTTCCAATTTTAAAAAAATATTTCTTTGAAATACGTGGTTATAATTTATTCTTTATTTTATTTTCATTTTTGTTCATGTTTTTTTATCTAAATTGAAATTCACATATTTCTTGTAAAAAAAAAAAAACGATCAAGGATCATGTTTGAATGATCAGTTATTTCATGAGGATACCAATTATTTTGTATTTTACCTGTTTATATGCTTGTGTATTTATCTACTGTGTTTTTGCTGCTGTTATTTGTTTTATTCTTACCAAACAGGGTCTCATGGATGACCACCAAAAAAATTGGTGATATATGCCACCCTGTGTAAATATCAGAAATAAATAAATAAATACATAAAGTATGGAGCCATTCTCACCTGTATAAAGAGCATGACAAGAACCAGGTTTCTTTCATGCATCGGACCTGTTATCTTCAAGACCAGATTGAGGATGGTGAAGTTACTGCACTCTGTCTCTTCCTTGTCTTCTCCTACTCCTTCCTTAATGTGTATCACTCCAACTAAACCACATACCCTCACTGCTAACCTCCCTACAAAACAGAAGAAGAATAGATGACAACAATGTTAAAGATAAACTTGAGTTCTGGTAAAAAAAGAAGATAAATTCTCACAGAATCAAACGGAACTATACACTGAATGTTCAAGATTACAAATAAATGTCATTTGCCAAATAATTTTGGTAGAAAATGTATACTGGCTGAGTAATGAGCATAGAAAGATAAGGAAATCAAGGTAAGTAGCCCCCGACACCATTTGTGTAGTCCCATATACATCTTTCTGTGTACCGTGCATGTTACTTTACCAAGACTGGGCCAGATTTATTATGATTTTGATGACTCCAGAACCTTGCAGTACACACCAATACTCACATGCTACATGATCAACTTTTTCTGATCCATTTTACACCTTTTCTTTCACAATGCAATCGCATGACCAGAACTCAACTTTATCTTTAACTCATAGCCTACTGGATCTAGGAAATTCCTTCCACATAACTGTTCTAAGCTACTGAAATTGTGGCATTTGATTGATTATCTGCAGATTTTTCACTGATTTTTGTCATTTGTCATTGAAAAGAGGCTTTGTGAAACGGGTCCCTGGTGATTCTCTTCTGGGCCCTGCTTCATAAGACTTGTTAAAAGCTACTGAAATCGTGGCTTTCGATTGGTTAATAATAATAATAATAATGGGATTAATATAGCGCCTTTTCTAAAGGATACAAGGTCCTGTCTCTTAGACTACCAGTATAAACAATTTAAGAGTGGTTGTACAGAATTTTTTTGAAGAAATCTAGTAAAGTATTGTTTCTTAAGAACAAAGGGAGTTTGAGAGCTAATTTCTCATATAAATTTAGCATTTGTTATTGGGAACACGTTTTATGATACAGGGCCCTGAAGCTTACAGGAATGAAAGAATTTCATAACCTTAAGGTAAATAAATGAACACTGTGAAGCTATCACAATTATTCTCTGAATGTACATTATTTACAGAGATGCGTACCGTAAATCTCTGTGTATAAGACTTGCCTTTTTTCGCCGAAAAAATTGAAAGTCTGGGATGCGTCTTATACACAGGTACAATTTTTTTTTTGCCCCCAAAATAGTGGTGTGTCTTATACACAGGTGCGTCTTATACACAGAGATTTACGGTAGTCTTTTGGCTGTTAGTTATTCTCAATGTATTCACTGTGTATTCAGATATGTATTCCTAACTACATACACATTTACTTGATTAACAGAAATCTGGATTGTCTGCTGCCAGTATATGTATATTACTTTTGTTAAGCCCTTTGAGAACTCACTCTGGAGTTGAATTGTGCTATACAAAAATATTATATTACTATTATTATTTTAAAAATGCCAATAATGTGAAATCAAAACTTTGTTGAAGAGTGCCAGTGGATAAATTTTCCACGAGCCAATTGATATTGTAATGAAGAGTAAACAGTACATGATAAGAAGGATGCAATGTTTTATATTTGTTGGAGACATACTAGACCAGGAGCAAGATACTGAAGTCCCATATAGTAATGCGACCTAACTCTATTTGCTTGAACAGTTGATATAAACTCACCTATAAAGCCGAGGTTCTTCATCTTAAATCTTGTATAGCTCATCCCTAAGGTATCTGTATCAGGATTGAACCTGTAATAAGAAGATATTCAAGCTGTCAAAACACATTCAAGAGCACTAAGTCCACATCAGACTGGGTACAAAATATATAAAGCAAAGCTTACCCATTGCCCATACATGTATATCACAAATATCCTATGCACATAATAAGGTACATAATATACCCCTCAACATGAGGTCTGGATTTCTCATTCATCTTACTTTGCCCTAGTCCTGTAGCCGAACCGAACAGAAGTTTGCCGAACATGGCACTTCCGAACCGAACCGAACCGAACCGAACGCAAAGGCCTGGTTCGGATGTTCGGCAGAAAAATATAAAAAGTTTTTGCAAGCTAATAAACTTGAAATTTTGTACCTAATTTTCATATCATGATTGCTCATTTTATATTTACTCTTTTCCCATTTTCCGCCTTTGTGATTTATGCCTATCCAGTGGTGGGCGCGACTTCACTGGCGCCATTTAAATCCCAATTCCTGACCACGCTACGTCGCGATCGCAAGCTATAAACAAGAATACATGTGCGTGATCGAAATATTTTTAGCTCAAACCCATTCAACAAAAAATTAATATTTTAATTGTAACAATATCAGACAAATTTTACAATATAAATAATGAAATAAATATATATTATAGTATGGTATTTATTTATTCAGGAAAAATAGGGATTTTATATTTTTCCTATTAAAAATAAAAACTTATACAAAACAGTTATTGACGAGCCTGAATTTCTATTCTAAATGGCAGCTTTCATGACTCTAACATTAGACAACAACCGTCTCGGAAAATCTTTAAAAAATGTCATTTATTGACAAATTGAAAACATGATTCTTTTAAAATTGAAAATAAAACACGATTCAAGAATGTAAGTAGTATTTTTCTTCACAAATAATTACGTTTAGAGCAGTTTTTAATGTGAAATTCGTACTGGTCGGAAGCAGTGTGCAGAGGTCCTCCGTGCTGGTCGGGCCCGGCAGGCTGGGGGCCTGCCCAGTGCCGACCGCCGTGGCTATAACGCTGCTTGCTATTATATTACCGAACCCCGAACCGAACCAAGTTCGGGTGAAAAATTGCCGAACTCTGCCGAACCGAACCGAACACGAACATAGCGTCTGACTTACAGCACTACTTTGCCCATTACCAAGTTATTCTGCCATATCAAGTTGGCATGTATAGTTATCAATACAGTATTAATACTGATGAGGCTACCATTAGTAAAGAAAACATATTACTATTATACTTGTAATATCAAACATTTAGTGTAAATTTGATTTGGTTCTATAATCATATACAGTAGGCTTGCGGGTGCACCCTGTGAGAAAGAGGGATAGTCAACCTTTTCAAAACGTCGAGCCACTCCCGCTACTCATCCTCTCCAAGCGCTATAGTATTCCTTAGAACTATAAGCTAAGAAAGATAACCAACAGTCCTTTTCAGGACTACAAAACCCTCAAGAAAGATTACAGAGAGTCCTTTTCAGGACTCCTCAACCCTCCCTCTCTCTCACATGGTGCACCCGCAAGCCTACTGTATATCTACATCACCATGCAAGCCTAAACTTACAAGCAGCTTCTATAATCATGTTTTCTATCATACCAGAAATTGAGATTACCCTTTACCCTGTTGCAGATGGTCTCATTTTCTTACAAGTTGCATATTTAATGGGTTTAACTAAAAGTTTAATTTCACCTTGTCTCAAATTTTACAATTTACAGTCAAGTTTTGGGGAAACGTATGTTTGGGAGTAGGTGTTATACACCACACTACTGCATACTGGTGCTATTCCATTGTTTGGTTAACCTCCCTCCACACCGTGTACTTACTTTGGCAGTCTATGCCGGGGGCAGGGCACAAAATGGAAGAGCTGAGGGACGGAGAAGACAAAGTTGATGACTTGCGGGATGAAGAAGAGTAGCATGGTCTTGCTGAAGTGACCCAAGATGGCCACCACGGCAAAGGTCATGCCAGCAAAGTAGCAGAAGGTGTCACCCACGAAGGCCCTCGAGGGATACCTGGAAGACATCAAGGATTGCAGCATGTTGTAAATTATCTTCATCAAGTAATACATGTTACAGAAATTAATGTTAAAAGATGTTTTGAAGCTGAGCCAAGTAAAAAATCAGAGGAATTTTGGTTTAAATAAATTCATTCATCATTTCCATAAACACAAACAACACTTTTTCCCCCCTTCAAATAAAGTCTTTATTCAATTTTTCTCAAAGCATTAAACAGTAGTAGCAAATATACAAAAGACCCATGAACATTTAGAAACACTGAGGTAACAATTATCATCATTCATGCTTTTGTGATCAAAGCTGGCATAAGATGATTTCCAACTTTCCTTGTAAACTCACCAATTATGATAGAGGAGGGCCAGACAGACAGCACAGAATGGCATCATGAAGTACAAAGAGAATTGATGAGCTTCAGTCCAATCACCTAGAAAGAGATAATAATAATAATAATATGTCTTGTTTTATAGTCAGGGTAGCCTCAACAGTATTAATAATGTTCTCCCTGAGGGCCCTGCAATCATATCATTACCCTGACTTTAGCCGAGCTACCATGATAAGGTGCTCAAGCATTTTTCCTACGGGATAATCAACAAATTGTTGACATAAAGTCCGGAACTGTGTCTTTTCATCCTAGTTTGAAAAGAGAGGCTTTGTACTCTTAACAGAGAAAGTCACTTTCGGTAAAGTTTTTTATTCACATTGTGCCTGAAAACTTCAAGAAAAGCTGAGAATGTAGACCTACAAGTGATTCTCAATATGTCCCACGGTTCTTCAAGTGGGACGATATTAAACACAATTGTGCTAATTTTTTCATTTCATTTCATTTATTTCCACTTCTCATAAAAAAAACGTATAACAATTTACATACAATATCTTATTAACACAACAAAACAAGAAAATAGTATAACAATATTTAAAGAATTTAGAGCACCTAGAATTAATACTTGAGACTGTGGTGGAGCCAACAGAGGCCATTGACCAATCGAGGGCTGGTTTCCAAGAATAATTGATAATAGCTACCTATATTTGATTTGAATTTTGCTTGTCAACTTGTTTCCAATTTCAAGAAATCTAACAAATCAATCTGTGCCTTCAAAGAGCAAACTATTTATAAAACAATTTAAAGAAATCAAATTAATCCATCTGTGCCTACAAAGAGCAAATTTCTTGTAAATCTCAAATTAAAAATAAAAATTGATTCATCATTTATCTTGCATACCTGACAGCTGGACGATATTGAAGATGATAACACTGATGCAGATGACCGCTGACTGACCGCATTCCAAGCCATTCACTCCGGCCAAGATATTGATTGCGTTGGTGCAGAAGACGGCTAACATCCCCATGTAGATGTAGTACAAGACTCCTATATACAAAAAGATGGATCATATTGTATATTGATGTATAGGAAGAATAGATAAGAAACAGTGATGTTGCAGAAGACGGCTAACATCCCCGTGTTGATGTAGTACAAGACACCTACATACAAAAGATGGATCACATTGTATATTGATGTACAGAAAGAATAGATAATGAACGGCTATGATGCAGAAGACGGCTAACATCCCCATGTAGATGTAGTACAAAACTCCTACATACAAAAGACGGATCACATTGTATTGATGTTAGCCTATAATCTAGGCGGAGTGCCAAGCTTTTTTCTTTGCTGCTAGACTAACCCTAAGCAGAACGTCTGATACGGCGAGACTACGAACCGTGAGTCGCGAAGCGGCTCACCGCCTATAATCACTGGTCTAGCTTTAGTCGTTGTTTTTTTATTATCGACCATGAATCCGTGGCAGTTTTTCGTACGAAAAAACCTCATGAATACGAAATGAACTCAACCAATCAGAAACACGTATGGAGAAGAGTCTATGCATATGCATATTATAAATCACGTGACATTACGTCATTTTCTTCATCCAAGATGGCGAGTAGTTCATGCGACGACGATCTTCTGCGAGAAAGTTTATCATATGCGGCCAACAAACTAGGCATTCCTAATGGAAAATTCAGAGAACTGCAGGAATCCGCTATTCGTAGCGTTATTGAAGCCGGCAGGGATATTTTTGTTGCATTACCTATTGGTTTTGGAAAGAGTGCAATATACCAAGCAATCCCCTTGTGCTGTGATTTTCTATGCGACCACGGATTCTATTCTAGCGCAATCTTTTTTCGTTGCGGTTTCTTATATCTGATTGGTCGAATGTAACATAGGTGTACCTTATTTGGTAGGGCTGTTGAATGATTCATAGATCCGCCATTTTGAATATATATGAATATTGATTAGCTAGACCAGTGATTATAGGCGGTGAGCCGCTTCGCGGCTCACGGTTCGTAGTCTCGCCGTATCAGACGTTCTGCTTAAGGTTAGTCTAGCAGCAAAGAAAAAAGCTTGGCACTCCGCCTAGATTATAGGCTATATTGATGTATGAGAAGAATAGATAATGAAGAGTTATGATGCAGAAGACGGCTAACATCCCCATGTAGATGTAGTACAAGACACCTACATACAAAAGATGGATCACATTGTATATTGATGTACAGGAGGAAAACTTGCTGAACAGTAATATTGTATAAGACAGCTATTAAACATCCCTATATAAATGTGATAAAAGACTCCTATAGAATATCAAGATGGAGCAAGCTGTGTATCATACAGAAAGAGTAGATAATGAATGGTTATGGTGCAGAAGACAGCTACATTCCCATGTAGATGTAGTACAAGACTGTGTATTATAGCAGGATAAAACACACATTTTGAGTGAGATGTGATGTGATGAGAATGAATTAAGGTATACAAGTCAGTGATCTGGAACTGTTTTTAATTTCAAGTTTTTGGAGACAAAATTGAATCATCCAGTGAAATCCAACTTCACAGTTTATGAAACCGTTTGCAATCTCATATAGCACTTGATCATTTTCAGCTTCGACAGCACTGAAAGGGTTGAACAGTTAGGCCTAAAATAAAAACCTGTTGCATTGCCCTTTGTGACCGACCCAAAAATCTGCATTTTAAAAAAGTTTTTTTTTTAAACCGTTTTTTAGATTTTTAAAAAAATTAATTAATAAAAAAATATGTATTTTGTTTGTTTAAATATGATATAAATGCATAAAATCAAATTATTCCAAAATTCTCACTCGTACAAACAATGGATGATTATGAGGTGAAAAAGATATCAATTGAATGAAGACGTTAAAACACATCTTATACTGTGCAAAATATTGGTTGAGTAGTGACTAGTCATATTCATATAGGTATGTATCTGACAAGAGAAAAGTCATTATTACTACTGTTTATAGAGTACCGAAGCTGTGACATCATCAAAATCTATTTTTAGAATTTCTCAATTTGAACATCATTTTCCGAAAGAGCATTAAAAATAATGTCCGAATGTCGAAAACCAATTGAATATGTCAAGTATTGGCTGAGATATGACCATCTGAATAAATAGATTTCCTAGATTTATTTTGCTCTGGTTTGTAATGTTCAAATGAAGTTCGAATTGAGAAATTCTAAAAATAGTGTTTTGATGATGTCACACCTCACCACTCTATACTCTGTACACTCATGTGGACATGTCTCTTTTTGCTGAAAGTTTATCAGGGGGTGTTTCACAAAGATTCTAAGTATAAGTTAACTCTAAGTTGGACTTAAAAATTATGGAGAGCCATTTGTAGCCTTAAAATAAATATATTCAAAAGCAAAAATTGAAGTATTTTAGACTTTTCATGAGTTCCACATCAAGAACATGAAATCTCCCATGATAATAGAAAATATGAATGATTTGAATCAACATTTTATGCCTTTTAAAATAACTTTTACAAAATATTTCAAAGTGGTTAATGGCTTTCCATAATTGTTAAGTCCAACTTAGAGATAAGTTCAGCTCAGGATCCACTTACCAAGGTTGATATCATTGCCGATGTATGCATTGAACGGTTTTGGGACCATGATGGTTGTAGAGCCATAGTTGACGACGTAGACCATGAGCAGGGGCAGCGTCGCCATCGTAGGAAGCAGGAGCTTGTGGCGCCATCTTAGGTCCAAGACATCGTCAGCGAAGCCAAGGAATATCATGCAGCACACAGACAGAAGGGCTGCGATGAACTCTACAAACTAAAACATTGGAAGAGTATTTTATCACAGGTGAGGCCTATTTATAACTTTTATTTTTGGGGGAGGGGCCTGGGGTTATGATTAAAAAAGGTGATATGAAATGTTTGGAACATCAATATGATCACAGAAGAGAAATCTGATTCGAAATCTCCCCCCCCCCCCCCCTCAGAAAAAAAGGTCTCTTCAGAATAATCACTCCCCCCCCCCCCCCCCCCCCCAAGAAAGCCAAGAAAGGCCCATTCACATATACTGTGGTAAACCAAAGCGCTTGTTTTTAGTTTTAGTTTTAGTTTTTGTTTCTTGTACTAAAGGAATGGCAAGCGGGGATAGCATAACAAAGGCCCTACGCATACATCTATCTGTGTGTGTTATAAGATACATAAATGTGAAGCCTAGTATGATTTAAAAACCCTGGGGTAACGGACAAATGTGAACAAGCCTATAGTGGACATCAAAACATTGAACCCTGATGGACAATAGGTATGTTTTCATCAGCTCCAGATTGCCAAATAGCCCCCTTTTTATGATTTGGGAAATAATCCTGAAGTTACAAATAGGATCTTCATCAGCTCAAGAAACTTGAAACTCAAGCTCAGTAAATTAGCTCAAGATATTTTGCTCAGCGTTCGCGCATAGTTCGAGTCTTCGGGCTGATGAAGACGCACCGGACAAATAGCGGGATATTTTGCAATCTAGCCCAAGATTTCTTGGGATGATCTCGACCAAATATACCGCTAATTGCAATTTCGAGCTGATGAAGACGCAAATTAACTGGATAATTTGCGATCGGGATAGTTAAAATAGCGGGATATTTGGCAATCTCGAACTGATGAAGACATGCCTATTGAATGCTCACCCTGTCATGAGGGAAGTCAAAACATAGCAGCCTGGGGGGCGTTTCACAAAACTTGTCATTATTGAAAAATGACAGATTTTGATATAAGCTACTGAAATCCTTGCTTCTGATTGGTTATCAGCAGATTTGTTACTGATTTTTGTCATTTGTCATTGAAAAAAGGCTTTGTGAAAGGCCCCCCTGCTGATGGGATGATGAAAGCTCACCCTGTCGTGAGGGAAGTCTTCTCTGGTATCTGATTTCCACATCCTCCAGAATGGAACAGGGATGAAGAGAAACATGACGATGAGAAAAACAGCTCCGGTGATCACTCCTAGACCCTCGGGACTAGATGAAAACAGAGAGTAAGAGTGAGCAGGTTTTTTAAGATATAACAAGAGATGGGAAGAAAAATAAGGAGGGGGAAGTAGAGCCAGAATAGAGAGGCAGGGGGAGAACATCTCCCATGAATACAGAAGTGATTTTACTTTTATTTGTCTTTCCACATTTCCCAAAATGGAACAGGGATGCTGAGATTGAGAACAAGATGATGAAAAAGACAGCTCCGGTGATCACACCAAGAACCTCAGGACTAGATGAAAAGAAATGTGAAAGAGAATGTGACAAGATTTTTACAGGATATCATCAGATTCAATGTTTTAGGACATTTCACTGCAGTAGTCAGACCTATGCTTCTTCCTTCTTCCCAAGAACCTGCAAGGCCTGGAAAAACCTCCCACAGGACCAAGCCCGATACCCCTCTCTTGATGCCTTCAAGGTCTTCTTGAGTGGGATGCAGATGTAATGTCTACAAGACCGGGAATGATTTTACTTACACATGTACATGTATATATGCACCTGCACAACAAGAACAAAAAGTTAAGATGTGTAATAACAGGATATGTGAAAGTCTCCACATATACACACACAATCAGTGCGTTTATCTTCATCACCTTGGAAGAAGAAGAAGAAAGTGTGAAACAGGTCGAGCAGAGCAATGAAACAAAATTGATGTGGAAAAAATCTCACATGAAGTAAAACCATTTCCACATCTTCCAAATGGAGCAGGGATGCTGAGAACAAGATGATTACTGTAAGAAGACAAACCAAGAACCTCGGGACTTACAGAAACAAGATAGAGAAAGAGACATTGAAAGTGATAAGATCTAAATACAAGATATCCTGAGATTGAACATGTGAAAAAGGAGGATGAAGGGGAAGAAGACCTCCAATGAATTAAAAAGTAAAACATGGTAGAAAAAGAGCAACAAAATTGAAGAGCTTAATTCCAAAAGGAGCTGAATCCACTTTTGATGAAAATTGAGTTATTGATATCAGAACATTTCTCACTTACATGTAAGTACCCGTCTTTCAAAAAAATTATTTACCTAAATTTGGGAGCAATTATGAAAAAATGCACCTTCTAATATAGCTTTTCTATAGACGCGTGTACAAAATCTGGTAAACAATTTCTTATTTATCTGAAGTTACAAAAATGGATTTAGCTCCTTTTGGAATTAAACTCTTCAAATATAGAGGGAGAAAGTATAAGGCCCACACCTTCATACAACGATGAAAAAGAATGGATAAAGATGTCATCTTAATATCGTTTAATCTTGATTGATAGCCTATTAAGAATTCCCCTCATAGTTTCTCTGATCAGTGGTTTACTTTTTGTTTTAATGGGATCATTTAACAATGTTAAATCTGAGATGCACGGCCCTACATGTTATCAGTGTCTGTGATATGGTGTTATATTGAAGCCCTAAAAAAGTGCGCTTCAAAATGATCAAGAAGTGCCTCAAAAAAGTAAAAACCTTTGAGTGACCGGTTTTACCATACCGGTTTTCCCCCAATAGACTGTAGTGTTATGAAAACCGTTAGGCAAACGCAAACTTTGATTTTGATTTTCAATCATAAATATCTTGATATTCAGACAGGCGATCGGCCTATAAAAGTCTTGGGTTCCTGACTGACCTAAAGGTTTATAATTATCATTGCAGCATGATCTAAGATAAAGTTACCGGATCCCTTTAATGGTTTGACCCTGATGCACTTACACTTTCTTTGGTTCTTGTCCTTTTGGTATCTTCTTACTCATGTCCTTTCCATACATGTCAGCTGCTATGAAGAGATCATAGAACCGTGGTATGAGACGCACAGTCAGGATAAAGGCACAGACAGACATCGCAGCATTGATGTACAGAGGCCAGTGGGTTATTTGCTGTCCTTCCATCTGAATATGGTAAAAAGAGAAAGAAAGAATGCATAGATACTAGAATTACTTTTTAAAAGGGGTTCTTAAAAAGCTCATGGAGCATTTTGGTAAGCCCTCACCCCCCCCCCCCCAAAAAAAAAAAAAAAAAATTTTGGTGGTGGTTTTTCTTCTTCAAGATTTCTCTATTTTATTTGAGAAAAACTAAACAAACAGACATTGCAGCATTGATGTGAGGGGCAAGTGAGTCATTTGTTAAAGAAAGAAGACGGAGTATTCATTGAAAAGGTCCTTAAGGCATGTGTAGAATTCTAGTAAGCCCCCCCCCCCCCCCACCCCTTCTAAAAATAAAAGAAGAGTAAAAAATAGTCAATATTTTCTTTATTTTAGTAGAGGTTAAGGCACAGACATAGATAGCATAGAGGGCAGTGGGTCCATTGGTGTATGGTAATGAGAAAAAAAAGAGTATGCAGATTTATCAATCCTATTCATCATAAGAAGGTTCTTAAAATCATTTGAATTTGATGAAGTGATTGAACCGATTGTGGTTGGAGGTCATTTCATATTTTATTTTCGCATGTCATAACTCATATAATTTATCAATATAACTCGAAACTTGCTACTCATGCATTGTACAATATACTTGGTTAATTGCCGTTATTGTTATTCATCAACAGACAAGGAACATGACAACTTTCAATTAAATTTCAAACATTCTCAAGAATTTCTCTGTAATTTTTCTGTTAACCATGCCATAGGACAAATGCCTAGGGCTAGACTGCAATAAAATAGCTAATTTTAATGTGTGTGCAAATATAAAACCAGTTTATATCAATTAAAATGATGAACATGAAAAATTAACATGTTGACGCTTCTTCTTCTCCACACGTTAACACAGATTATTAAAAAAAGAAAACAGCAAACACAATAA
The DNA here is from genome assembly GCA_035222895.1 of Strongylocentrotus droebachiensis. Lineage (NCBI taxonomy): Eukaryota > Metazoa > Echinodermata > Echinoidea > Camarodonta > Strongylocentrotidae > Strongylocentrotus > Strongylocentrotus droebachiensis. The sequence continues at coordinate 112,819 of JAVYIG010006561.1, forward strand.
TAAAGGTGTGGGACAACACAATACGATCACAAATTAGCTCAGCTACATTTTAAGGCATATTATGAACTCAGAAGAACAAATGAAATGCTATCATACCTTGCTTGCGGACTAGGCAGCTTGATCGTCGAGATAAGAAGCGATTTTAACCAGAAATGGTACAAAATCAGCAGTGCGACGTGTCATCCGTATCAGTTTCTGACGAAATCCACACTTTAACAATACAAATACTAGTCTTTTACCAGTCGCTGTTTTGAAAGGATAGGTCTACGCACTGTGAACTCTAATTTGTTATATAAAGTTCGAGTGGCTAGCTCTCCACTAATCATGTCACAATGATTATATGTTCTGACTCGCTCTCACTCAAGGAAAGTGGGCCAGCATAGGGCGAAATGGACAATATCACCTTCTTCTCTTTACCTGGCAACTTCAGTAAAGTTTAGTGACGACTGTGTTTATCCAACTTGATCTGATTCTATGACTTATTATATTTATTTATTTTGACATAAGTTTTGTTTTCCTTTTTCAGAGTCCGCCTAGTGTTATCACCAGCTGTTCTACGCCCAGTACACCTTGGTTCAGCTTATTTGTTCCCATCCTTCGTCAGAGATTATTCCGTTGGCTCTTGTTCCTTTTAAATAAATGTTTTGAAGTTTTAAAACACTATATTTGTTTCATGTATTTATTTTCCCTAACTGGGCGTACCTACCCCGCCAAACGGACGAACCAGCCCCATGCAGGGTGGGGCAATTTCGCTCTTTTGTCGTAATTAACTTTATGATTCGTTTTTGTGAAAACTGTGTGCCTGACCCCAGTGAGAGTGGGATATTAACTAGACATTACTTATGACTTGATACATGAAAAAGCATGGTCTTCCTGCGTATGAAATGACGGCTCTAGAAGAGTGATATCAAAAATAGGGCGAACACTCCCCCGCTCTCCCCCTACACGAAGAAGATATAGATGGAAGCTATAATTGATCTTGCAATAATTAGGCTTATATACTACATTAGTTTATGATTGCCTGATAAGTAAGTAGTCAAAAGAAGACCTTTGTGCAACAAGTCATCACAGCCGAATTGCAAAGAGTCAATAATTTATTTTCATAATTCATCGTTTTTCTTATATTAGCCTCATCATCGTCATCACCAGAGGAGGGAAGGCGGAAAACTGAGAGAGATCGGGAAAGAAAGGTAAAAAATGGATATTGACGAAAGACATAGAAAATTAAAGAGGAAGAAACAGAAGAATGTAAAGCGTTCTGAGAGAGAGAGAGAGAGAGAGAGAGAGAGAGAGAGGGGGGGGGGGCAAAGTAAAAATGACTCGAGATGGAAAAGGGGGAATAAGAGGGAGAGTGAGGGAAGGGGGAGTGTGGGGGGAAGGGGGAGAGGGAAGAAGGAAGGGGTGAGAGGGAGAGAGCGAAGGGTGAGGGGCGGAGGTAATTAAAGTAAATAAGAAGGCTCTATCATATCTCCCTTACATGCAGTTTGTCCGACCGCGAAAACCAGCAGATCAGTGCCGCCACCCCCTTCAATGACTATAATATTGATATGACCGATGCAAATTTCACCGACCAAGTTATGAGTATATAGCCCCCCCCCCCCTTACCCATCCCCCCACCCCCCCCCCCCCTTCATATGTGAAATGAAATGAAATGGAAGTCCGTTTCCGTGGTCTATTCCAGCTCCAGCTTGGCAATAAAAAGTGTATGTGGTGGTATCCTTAATACCCGATCTAGTTGCCGCCGCAGTTCATGACCCCATAATACCCGGGCCCAAGTCAGTGCGAAGTGAGTTCAAGTTTAACTTCGTTATGGCTCGGTGAAAGGTATCCGGAGCTGAGTAGGTCCCTAAGGAGATGACAATGCTGCATGATCTGCATGCGTTTACACGGACATGTCTGGCCGAGGCTAAATGGCATACACCGCTTACCTTATACTCATAACACTTTTCAAATGCAAGTGTATAACGTCCCCGGCCTAATGCTACCAATACAGCCATTACTGTGAATGATGTTGAACTTCCTCAGGATTATGGTTGACTACTGAAATAGATAAGGGAGAAATGCACTAAACGTGTGGTTGATGTCGAACTCATCATCGTCTTCACTTCGCGACAAGGAGGTCGATTAGGTCTTTAACTTGGCCTTCGATAAGGTCGATGATCATGGATCTATTTCGAGTAGGCAGTTCATGCCCAAGCTTTTGGTAGTGGTATCGGGTTTGATCTTCTTGTATTGTGTGTTCGTGTTGAAACCGTCGCCAAGAACTCGACAGCCAACCACAGGTATGAAAAAACATAAAAACATTTAGTTTGTTCCATTTTGCGTCGAAAATAAAACTGTTTATCATTTTGTTTACGAAATATGGTAATAGATAAATAAACAATAAAGTGTAGCTCTTAAAAATCATTCATTATCAAATGTCGTACAACGGTATCCGAAAATGTATGACTACGTTTTCCCTTTCCTTATTCAGAGGCGTATACGTGGGGAGCTTGTGCGGTGACCCCCCCCCCCCCCTCCCCAGCCGACTGGCAGAAAATAACATATAAGAAGTGAGATAGAAAGGAAGGTATATGGGGGAAGGAACCAGGACTTTTAATTAAGAAAGTGATTATGTTTGTGATTGAAAATGATATGTGCAGCGCCATGAGCGTCAGAGCCTGGCGGATACCGGCGCTATATAAATAACAATATTATTATTATATTATTAAAACCTGAGGAGAAGATAACCCCCCCTCCCGCCCCGCTCCCGAATGCAACGAGTCACTCACACTCGACCGCTCTTTCTCGGGCACCAACACAGCAATAATATACTGCAATGAGCACTCTTAGAGATAGTAAATCAAAATGATGATTAATATTCCAAAATATCATAGTTGTGAAAAAAGGGGAGTCTCTATCAATTGATTTCCCATGTTTACCCTCAGTATCAATTGCTGTTAGTATTACGATGTGCGTATGGCAGAGAGCGCCTTTATTTGCTGACGAATCAAATAACTCGACCTAAGCGAGGACTAGATAGCCTGCCCTAGATTTTTTTCATAT